>JAJIBD010024079.1:0-51623 GCA_021461705.1 Cryptotis parvus
TGAGTGGAAACCAACAGTAATTAAAAGTCTGCCCAAACACAAAAGTCCATGTCCAGACGGATTCACTAGTGAACTCTACCAAACCTTTAAGGAGGACCTACTGCCAGTCCTTTTCAAGCTCTTCCAGGAAAAAGAAGAAACAGAAATACTCCCAAATAGCTTCTACGATGCACATATCACCCTGATACCCAAAGCAGGGTGAGACAACACAAAAGAAAGAAAACTACAGACCAATATCCCTGATGAACACGGATGCTAAGATCTTCAACAAAATACTAGCAAACAGAGTACAAAGACTCATCAAGAAGATTATACATCATGACCAAGTAGGATTCATCCCGGGATGCAAGGATGGTTCAACATTCGCAAGTCAATCAACATAATACATCATATCAATAAAAGAAAAAATAAAAACCATATAATCTTTTCAATAGACTCAGAAAAAGCATTTGACAAGATCCAGCACCCGCTCATGATTAAAACCCTCCAGAAAATGGGAATTGAAGGGACTTTCCTCAAGATAGTTGGAAGCCATCTAACAAAAGCCCACAGCGAGCATCATTCTAAATGGGGAAAAATTGAAAGCCTTCCTCCTGAGATCAGGGACAAGACAAAGTTGCCCACTGTCACCTCTTTTATTCAATATAGTACTGGAAGTACTTGCCATAGCAATCAGAGAAGAAAAAGGACATCAAGGGCATCCAGATAGGCAAGGAAGAAATCAAGCTATTATTATTTGCATATTACATGATATTATACCTAGAGAACCCTAAACTCTCTACCAAAACACTCCTAGAAACAATAGACGCATATAGTAGAGTGGCAGTATACAAAATCAACATGCAAAAAGTCGGTGACTTTCCTATATACAAATAACGAAAGAGAAGAAAGGGATATTAAGGAAATGATTCCATTCACAATTGTGCCACAGAAAATCAAATACCTAGGAATCAACTTAACCAAGTCTGTAAAGGGCCTGTATCTGTACAAAGAAAACTACAAGACACTGCTCCAAGAGATAAAAGAGGACACAAGTAATGGAAACATATTCCCTGCTCATGGATGGGGAGAATCAACATTGTCAAAATGGTAATAATCCCTAGAGCTCTGTACAGATTCAATGCCGTCCCTATAAGGATACCCATGACATTCTTCAAAGAAATTGACCAAATGCTCCTGAAATTTGTATGGAACAATAAACCGTCAAGGATAGCAAAAACAATCCTCGGGAAAAAGAAGATGGGAGGCATCACCTTTCCCAAGTTCAAACTGTACTACAAGGCAGTAATAATTAAAACAGCATGGTATTGGAATAAAAACAGACCTGTGGATGTATGGAATAGAATTGAGTATCCTGACACCCACCCTCAAATACATGATCATTTAATCTTTGATAAAGATGCAAAGAGTCTCAAATGGAGTAAGGAAGGCCTCTTCAACAAGTGGTGTTGGAAAAACTGAGCAGCGACATGTAAAAAAATGAATTTGGACCTGTGTCTAACACCATGAACAAAAATCAGATAAAAATGGATTAAAGATCTCAATATCAGACTTGAATCCATAAAGTACATTGAAGAAAATATAGGAAAAACCCTCCACAACATTGAAGAAAAGGCATCTTCAAAGGTGAAACATCACTAACAAAGCAAATAGAAGAAAAGATAAACATATGGGGCTACATGAAACTAAAAAGCTTCTGCACCTCAAAAGAAACAGTGACTAAGATACAAAAGCAGTCCACAGAATGGGAAAGAATATTCACCCAATACCCATCTGATAAGGGGTTAATATCCAGGATATATCAGGCACTGGTAGAACTTTTACAAGAAGAAAACAAACAACCCCATCAAAAAATGGGGGAGAAGAAATGAACAGAAACTTCAGCAAGGAAGAAATTTGAATGGCCAAAAAAAACATAGGAAAAATATGCTCATCATCACTAATCATCAGAGAGATGCAAATAAAAATAACAATGAGGTATCACTTTACACTACAGAAACTGGCACATATTCAAAAGAGCAAGAACAACAAGTGCTGGCATGGATGTGGGGGAAAAGGGGACACTTATCCATTGTTGGTGGGAATGCCCGGCTAGTACAGCCTTTCTGGAAAACAATATGGACATTCCTCCAAAGACTAGAAATTGAACTCCCATTTGACCCAGCCATACCACTCCTGGTAATATACTCTGGGAAACCAAAAATACCCAGCGGAAGTACCATCCCTACTTTTATGTTCATAGCAGCATTATTCACAATAGCCAGAATCTGGAAGCAACCAGAGTGCCCAAAAATCTATGACTGGATAAAGAAGCTTTGGTACATCTACACAATGGAATACTATGCAGCTATTAGGAAAAATGAAGTTATAAAATTTGCCTATAAATGGATGGACATGGAGAAGATTATGTTGAGTGAAATTAGCCAGAAGTAGAGAGACAGAATGACTGCATTATTTGCATAACATAAGTATATATGTACATGTTATGATACCAATATCCAAGGTCAAGTGAAGCATATATCAGGAGGTCTTGTCAAAGGTGGAAATTAACACAAATATGTGGGAGTCAGAGGCTTGGTAAGACAGAAAATGGAACAGTGTGCTAACAATTGTCAAAAGTACTAATGCCAACCTAGAACTTAGCATTAAATACAGGCAAAAAGATACACATGACAACCCTTTAATGTATGTTCTGTAATCCATAGTCTGGAAGGGAAGGAAAATAGAAAGAGAGAGAAAGGGAAAGAAATAAAGAACCTGCCATGGAGGAGGGCTGGGGAGGGGGAGGGAACCGGGGATGTTGGTGGTGGGAGATGGGCACTGGTGGAGGGGATGGGTGCTGGAACACTGTATGACCAAAACCCAAATATGAATTTTTTAATTGTATATCTTTGTAATTGTAAAAATAAAAATTAAAAAAATAATAATTATAGTTTTCTAAAGAAAATAGAATATAAATTCAAGGATCCTGTATACTGTTAAAATATAGCTTGTGGATGAGGGATAGAATTTAAAACTTCTCTCCACCAACATTGAATAAAAGACTGAAACATAAAAGCATAAACATTTATTCATTTGTTTGTTTGCTTGTTTGAAGTTTGTGCTCTTTTTTTTCTATTCTTTTTTTAATTTTTTATTATGCCACCATGAGTCATACAATTACAAAGATGTTCATATTTGGGTTTCAGTCATACAGTGTTCCAGCACCATCCCTCCACCAGTGCCCATTTCCCACCACCAATGACTCCTGATTCCCTCCCCCCTCCCCAGCCCTGCCTCCTATGGCAAACACTTTGCCTCTTTTTTTCTCTCTCTCTCTCTCTCTCTCTCTCTCTGCATAAAGAATTTAATGAATATAAATTGATGTGTGAACTGTGTGTTGAGGCAAAACTCAATACTTTTATTTTTCTTTGCCTAAGAACACTTTTTAAAACTGGGATGCACTAAAAATATTTAATTGGTTTCAACAGTATATATACTTTATGCATAGATCATTATATATACTAAACAAAATATAACTAAGGATCAAGAGTTTTGGTTACTAAGAGATTAATATAAACACAAATATTCAACATCAAAATATATGGGCACAATGAAAGGAAATTCCACAGCTAAAGTATTTCACTACAAAATTAGAAAGATTAAAACAAATGGAATAGTCATTCAATTTAAGAAAGATGAAAAATACAGGAGCTGGAAATTAATAAAGATGAAAGCAGATATTACTGATTTAGGAAACAATAGTAATAGTTAACATTTATAAGGCATTTGCCATATACCAATTACTAAACAAGTGCTTTTGCAATTATTATCTCATTTAATCTTCATAATTACTCTAACAGGTAATATTCATCATAAAAATAAGAGTTATGGATCTTTATGAGGCAAATAACTGCATCTAACTCTATAAAAGAAAAAAAGAATTACAATTATTATAGATGACTTTTAAAGAATTCTTTCAGCCGTTAACACTGCAAAATGAAACTAACTCAAAGCAAGACTAAGAATTTGGGTAATGAGACAAGGATATACCCCATAAGGTTATATTTTCTCATGTAAATTTGGCATATGCCTGAAATTAGTAATTAGAACTACTTTAAGACCCAAATAAAAATTGAATGCAAAAAATGGAATAGTTCACAGGTCACTCTTTTAGCTAAAATTTAACATACTGAGGAGTTAATCATTTCAAGTAAAAATCTGAAATTTGAAAAAAAATCCTCAAAAGAAATTGCATACTATTAGGTATGCCCATCCAGAGCACACACACAGGACAGAGCTGCTACCTGCTCTCCCTGTGCCCATCTGGTCACAAGGTACCCAGGAGTGATGGCGGGTTCTAGCCCTGGCCCGCCACCCCAGCAGAGCTTCACAAGAAGCCAGAGGAATCCCCACACCATGAGGGCTGCTATTTTCCACATCCGGACTCCCCTCTCATCAGAGCTCCACCCAGCAGAAGAGTGGATCACAGCCTGGCTGCTTTGCAGCCATGCCCGTTCATCAGTAAATGCTCAAGTTTCGAGGTGACTACAAGAGTATCCCACCTGCACGGTAAGCCTGGCAAGCTACCCGTGTCGTGATTTGATATGCCAAATACCAGTAACAATTATAGACCTCACTCCCATGACCTGATGGAATGGCTTGAGGCTCTTTATGTTCCTGGAGCAAGCAGATGCCCTTGGCTCTACTAGCATGAAACAGGACATATGGAGATGTTACTGGGGCCAGCTCGAACAAATCGATGATGAACGGGGAAGACAGTGATACAGTGATTAAATGAAACCCTTTACAAGAGTTTTTAATTTTGTTTTTTGGGCCACATCTATCTGTACTCAAAACTTACTCCTGCCTCTGTGCAAGTGAATCACTCCTAACAGTGCGAGGAGATACACAGTGCCAGAGATTAAACCTGGTGTGCCAAGTACAAGGTGTGCTTTGTAACCTTTGCTCTAGACCCGCCCCCACTATACCCAAATTTTCATAATAAGGCAAAAATCTGTAAATATAAGCAAATAAAGTACTTGAAATATTTTGAATAATAAAGAAGATAGAAAGGAAAAATAATTATTTATTAGATTCACATTCTAAGTCAAAAGTAGGAGAAACCAGCAAGGGAAGGACATATGAGCAGAGTACAAAAATAATCTTAAATAGATGAAAAGAAAATTCAAAGTTTTCTGTTCCTTATTTTTTAATGTCTTTATGCTAACCACGTTACATAGCTATGCTGCAGGAAGAACTCAGATTTGGATATGTTCTTTTTCTCTAATGATTCTATTTTAAATTGTTTTTAAAGTTTACTTATTGATATTTCAGTCGTTCTGTCTGTATGTCGTTATTTAACTACTTTCCATACAGGTCTTCCTCCCTTTCAGAGTGCTTCCTTAGCCCTGTTAGGGGACCCAGCTATAACTGTGCCCAGCGTTCTTTTCTATGAATTGCTTACTCCTTCCTGAGGTCGCATAAGGTGTTGACTGAGTGAGTGGCACCAGACCCAAGGAGGAAAATATCAGTCCCTTTTACCTTAAGAGTAAGATGGAAAGGCCTGTGATATGGTTCAATGCTGAAGTACACGCTTCATGCAAGGATGTGGGTTCAGTCCCAGCACTCTGGGAACTGAGAGAGAGAGAGAGAGAGAGAGAAATTTATACTTCCAGTGCTTCCAGTAACATTGCATTAAACACAATATTGTCCTAATGTAAGATAAGCTTCCTAGTGAATCGCTGAAAAGCAACATGTGTATTTTCTACATTTGGTTTAGCCCTGGAAGAGGAAATTTCCTTGTCCATACAAATGCCTCCTTGAGCTCATTTATCCCCTACCATTAGTCTTCCCTCTGGTAGCTGCTATTGATTGGTTTTATAGCCCAACTGTTTATTTTGTTTTATTTAGTTGACGTATTTGTGTTCTCTTTATACACATGGAGTGAACTCATGCAATGTTTTTCTGTGTCTAATTTTACATTACGAAGCATAATAGCTTCTTGGTTCATTCCCAAGATTGCAAATGGCAGCATTTCACCTTTGTTTTACAGACAAACAGTAGTCCATTGTGTCTATATACCACAACTTCGCTCTCAACTCGTCCACCTCTGTGAGTATGAGTGTCTCTGTAGTCTTTTTATTTTTTCCATGTCTCATGGTCTGGGCTTCAGTGATAGTAGAATGACGCAGATTCAGAGAATGTGGTAGTAGATGAAATAGAAAAGAAGCTTTGGCAGTGCTCAGTCGGTTGTACTCTGAACCTCACCATCACGTCAGCAGCTCTTCTAGCATTCTTCAAGCTATAAACTCTGATTTAGGCTACTTGAACCAAGTAAGAGGCCTTACTTCAGTGGCTTTTCTTCACTTGTATCACTTCTATCACTTGTCTTCCCGTTCATCATTGATTTGCTCGGCGGGCACCAGTAACATCTCCATATGTCCTGTCTCATGCTAGTAGAGCCCAAGGGCATCTGCTTGCTCCAGGAACATAAAGAGCCTCAAACCATTCCATCAGGTCCCAGGCGCCTCCCGGGCAGAGCTGCTACGGTTCTCCCTGTGCCCAGCCAATCACGAGGCTTTTCTTACACTTCTTATTTATATCACTGTATCACTGTCTTCCCATTGTTCATCGATTTGCTTGAGTGGGCACTAGTAACATCTCCATTACTCCTGTCACGAGCAAGTGCAACCCAAGGGCATCTACTTGCTACAGGGACAGGAGGAGCCCGAAACCATTCTTCAGGTTATGGAACTGAGGTCCATAATAGTTACTAGTCTTTGGCACAAAAAGTAAATAAAAACACAGTAGCTTGCCAGGCTTTACTGTGTAGGTGGTATAGTCTCAGTAGAAGGCTCTCAACCCGAGCATTTACTGATGAAACTTAAAGGGGGAAGATCAGGTTTTCTCCTGGATGGAGCTCTGAGGAACTATGGAGTCTGGATATTGAGAATGAATAACTGCATGATGTGTGGTTTGCTCTGGCTTCTTGCTAGGCTTACTGGTATCAGTTAAAACATGTCTATAGCTGTTTACTATATTTCTAGAAATTACTTTTAGTTGATGCTATGGAAAATACAAAATAGAGTCTTCAAATACCTAAGTAGTTCAGTTTCCCCCACACCCACACCCACAAGTGTGTTATTCCTCTGTGCCCTGGGTTCTCTTTCTTTTGATAATCTTCATCCTTCTATTGATAACCCTCATGAAGATGCCTTTCTCTCCGATTGTAGTAATCCATTCTCAGAAGATATGTGCCTCCTGCTGTGAGGAATTCTTTCTGACTCTTGATTTCAGAACTCTTGGATAGACACATTCTTTCATCAGCTCCCTGGAGCTGTATGGCATGCTGTGTGACTGCTGGCAGTTCCCCTATGGAGTAGTAGAGTTCATTTCTGGTCATTCTGAAACAGCTTCTATCTGCTTGTGCCAGAGCAGCAAAGAAGAACCATAATCCCTACACGAAACACTTGGGCCTCTTCCAGGCTCAGATTGTTCCTGCACTGATTGCGTATCTAGGAATGTGTTAAGTGCTGCTACCTCTGCAATCTGCCTTCTGCTTCAACGCATTGCTGGCAATTCTTTATCCTTTCATTCTGGAAGAGAAATGTCCATGTCAGGGCGTGCTTGTATCTAACACAAGGCTACATTTTGCCAAAGGCGCTATGTATGCACAGCAACCACGGATCTTGAAACAGTCATTCCACGCACGTAAAGGACTAAGCATGGAAAATAGAGTCAGAAGAGTCCACAACTTAAAAAAAGAATACAGAATTGGCCTGTGACCCAAGTAAACTGGCCCGAGCCTGTCAGAGTTAGCATTTTCAGATAATTTAATAAATTAGTAACTTAAATTTAGAGATGCTTGATGGAGAAATCAGTTGAAAAAACTGGATAGAAGACTGGACAGAAAACCAAGAAAAGATTCAACTGTCCCCCCATCTCCGGATTATAGCCTGGGCTCTTTATTGCCTTCGTGTTCTGTCGTTCTCCCCCCTTGTAGGTCATCATAATTTCCAAGCATACCCGACATACTTGAGAAGCTTAAATTTCAATGTATTCTTGGATTATTCTTCAAAGTGAGATCAAAACAGGACAAGATTGAATAGTATTTGAAGGTGTTCATACTAAACAGGAGCATTTAACGTCTATGCAAAAACTCAGAGGTTTTTAACAGTTCAAAGATTAATGGGGTAAAGATTATTTTTATCTGCTACCTCAGCGTGAATCACCTTCTCCAAATCTTCACTGAAAGCATTTTAGAGAAAGGGTCAGCCTCCAGAGAAGTGGGGCAAATGGAGCATCTGTCCTGCCTCCTGTTCTGCTGGGGTTCGATCCCCAGCAGGACAGGAGCAGGACAGATGGACAGTGGTAAATACGATGGCTTCTAGACTTGAAAGGGCAAGGCAGTGGCAAAACGGTGTATCAGAGCGAGGAATATCAGCCTGAGGTAAGGGATCAGTGTGGTCAGGACTGGACTTTTCTCTGCCTGACTTTACAATCTCCTTCCTGTGCCTCTGGGGACACAGAGAAGAGAGCACAAGAGTCCAGAGGGATCAGCAAAAAAATAACCTGAGGGCCGGAGCGATAGCCCAGAGGGTAGGGCGTTTGCCTTACTCGTGGCTGGCCTCTGCGGTTTGATCCCGGCATCCCATTTGGTCCCCCGAGCACCGCCAGGAGTAATTCCTGAGTATAGAGCCAGGAGTAAGCCCTGAGCAATGCTGGGTGTGACCCAAAAAGCAAAAAAAAATAGCCTGAAGGAAAAGACTCCTAAATTAGAAAAAAATAACAATGAAAACCCTAAGGGAAAGATCACAATTCATTTAAGATATTGAAACATTAAATAAAAAAAAAAAAACAAAGCAAAAGGTTAGTGGGAGCTGTGGATTAAGAACAAGGTGTTAGAAATTTCAGTAAAAATAAAAAACTCAATTCAATTAAGAGTCCCACTGAAAAATAGTTTATGTTAGAAAATTAAACCAAGTAAGAAAATTTAAATTTTAGATATGGTTAAAATGAGAAAGGAAAAAAGAAAATATAGCTTGCATTTATCAATAAAGAATATTTAC
Organism: Cryptotis parvus; assembly: GCA_021461705.1. Classification (NCBI taxonomy): domain Eukaryota; kingdom Metazoa; phylum Chordata; class Mammalia; order Eulipotyphla; family Soricidae; genus Cryptotis; species Cryptotis parvus. The sequence continues at coordinate 9,051 of JAJIBD010024079.1, forward strand.
ACAAAATAATCTAACTATAAACAGAACTACTTCATTTTTCTATACTCTATTTTTTTCAAATTTTTTAAATGAATGTGTTTCTTATGTCATGAGCTAAAAGACGGAAAAGAGTTAGAAAATAAGAAATGCATACAAATTAAGTTGTTAGCCAGCTTAGAGTAATACGTGAATTGAAAATATACTCCAGATGAGAAAACTGTTCATAATCAATTTGTTAAAAATTACAATAGAAATGAGAAAATAGTACCTTTCTAATGAATTTCACTCACTCCCTTTCCATTGGATTATCCTTGAACGTGATAATAATAGTAATAGTAATAGATTTTATCTCTCAAGTTTTCAGCTACAAATCTTATAGCACTTCTCCTCTAAAGTTGAGAAGAGGATTTCTATCTTTTCATCCAATGCCATTTTAATGTACCAGGGAGTCAGAGTACATTTGGTACTGAATCTCCTTGTGTTAAATTACCACCTTTAAAAACATATGGAAGAGGCCACCGGAGCAATAGTACAGGGTAGGGCATTTGCCTTGCACCAGGCGACCTGGGTTCGATCCCCAGCATCTCATATGATTCCCAAGCACTGTCAGGAACAACCTGAGTGCAGAGGCAGAAGTTACCTCTGAGCATCGCTGGGTGTGACCCAAAAAAAAAAAATAATGTAAGAATGTCACTGCTTCTATCTCCGAAGTTTTGTGATGGAAATATAAACAGGAAACTGGACCAGAATAATGATGTATGTTAACTCACCACGGTTGGGGCAGTGCCGACACCAATCTCCAAACCCACAGGTGTCCCCCACTGTCCAGAGTCTTCCACTTCTCCTGCCGCCCCCATTCCACATTCCCTCCCATCTAACATGAAGAGACGTATGTGTGTGTGAAAATGACTTTTTGTTAATTATTTTGTTTAGGGATTGTGTTTGCAGTGCTCAGGACTTATTTATTCCTGACTCTGCATTCAGGGATTACTCCTGTAGGGCTCAGAGACCCACATGTGGTGTCAGACATGGAACCCAGGTCAGTACCCTACCCCCTTTACTTTCTGTCTGACTCCCTTTACTCTGTCTGACTCCAAGAAAATCACTACTTTAAGAATTATTTTTTACGACAGAGCAATTTTTTAAACTTTATTTTTATAGCGTTTATTTAAACGAGCAAGAGGCTTTCTAATTCTTCCTAATGTAATAAGCATCCATTTGATATTATTAGGGACTGCACCTGTCCATTGGCCCAGAGATACAGAAAATTATGTTACTGGGCATACACATTCTCTCTTGCCTTGACCTGGATAAGCACAGCTAGTTCCCATTACAAAATGAGAATATAGTCTTAACAATAACAACAGCAAGAGAAATATCATGAAACCCTGGCCCAGCTCTCAGAGGGAGTTGTCCCTTTAAGAAAGATAGAAGTGATTGCTTTATGGGTCTTACATTTTCTCCAAGATAAGGGATGAGAAGCCCTCCTCTGTGATAAGGTCTTGATGTCTTTCAGTCCTATCTTTGTTATATGTTCTAGATTTTCAGGGATTAAATTGCCAAGAGTGAACTCTTGGCCTGGTCATCTTGCTTTGGTAAGTAAGTCCAGGTTTAAGAAAACTACTCCCTGGCTAGGGTGGACATTGCAAAAGAGAAAAAATAAAATGTGCCTTTTAGGACTCTCTTCTAATTGTCATTTACTAAAGCACACAGAGAAGCCAGTCAGTGGCTTCTTGTTTACAGAAGCAAGGCTGAATCCACTGCTCCTGACATACACAATGAGAGAAATTCCAGACATCAAACTGAAATATAAGGGAAGCTGCGAACTGAGTATGGGCAAGCAGAGTAAGCCCTGAATAATGGCAGTGGTTGATGGTACAGTAGTCTTACAACTCTATGGAACAGATGTTAAGAAATGGTAAGAAATGAAAAGATCTTCAGAAGTGATAACTGGAAGGCGACATAGATTATGTAAGTGGCATATGCTGAACTGAGGGGTGTTCTGGGGAGAAATAACTAAATTAGGACCATGTAAAACAAATGTGTTTATTGTTATCTATTATTTATGGCTCTCTGGATAGCTAGTAGTTCATTTGACTATACTTCTCCCTAAATTAATTTAAATTAATCTAGCTTGAAAATTGAATAATGCTACATGATCTCGCGCTGCTGCAATCAAGATATATTGCATTGACTCAACTCTCTTTATCTCCTAACCGTATTTTCCAATGTTGATGGATAATTGCCTTTAAGTGCATCGCTGCCCTCTCTGCTTTTAGGTCTAGTTGAGAGGACCATTACTGGAAGTGCTATGTTCCCAGAACCATTTTGAGCCTGTAATTTGGCTTAACTCTGCCACCAGTAATATCAGTACAATCTGAAGAAAAGAAAGGCTAGAGGCTCTTAACTTCTCTAATGGTCTTTGTCTCCCTTAAATAATGACCTGAAAAGATCCAATAGACAAGAAGAAACAAACTTTGACTTTCAACTACCTAATATTTTTCACCACTTCAATAGTATGATCGCTGTCATGCACGGACATTGTCTCCTGAAGGAAAGAACTCTGCGGAAAATGAGGGCTGATCAAACCTTTAATTTCCAAAGCATAAACTGGTAACTGGTAGAAAAGTTTCCATTTTGACTCTCCCTAACATTTGTATCATGCCAGAGCATGATACAAATAGATAGATATTTATAAATTTAATAGATTTATCAAACTTAGAGCAAGAAGACATAAAGGCTGCCAAAAGTCTTATTTTTTTTCTTTTTTTTAATATTTTATTACACCGCCATGTGATATACAATTACAAAGATGTTCATGTTTGGGTTTCCATCATACAGTGTTCCAGCACCCATCCCTCCACCAGTGCCCATCCCCCACCACCAATGTCCCCACTTCCCTCCCCTCCCCTAGCCTGCCTCTATGGCAAGTTCTCCATCTCTTCTCTCTCTCTCTTTCTCTCTTCTCTTACACATTGTGGATTGCAATACATACATTCAGAGATCATCATGTATATCTTTTTTCCTATATTCAATGCTCAGATCTAGGCTGGTATTATCATTTTTGACAAATATTAGCACACTGTTCCCTTCTCTGTCTTACTTAACCACTGATTCCCACATGTTTGTGGTAGATTCCACCTTTTTTTTTAATTGAAAGATGCTCATGTAGAGCTTTGGTTCTACAGTGTTCCAACACGCACCCTCCGCCCAAACCCATCTCCCATCACCAATGTCCCCACCTCCCTCCCCCTCACGCACCTCAACCACTTGGCGGGTTCTGTATGCCATTTCTTTCCTCTTTATATCTCCTTCCCAACAAACTTTCCTGTTCTTGGTTGAATGCAGTGCATTAAAAGACATTACTGTTTCACTATTTTAGTCTGGCCGCAAGCGCCGCACGCAACCTGGGCTCAAACTGGCTTTGCTCTGTTGATCTGGTCTGAGGCAGTTTCGCAGCATCCAGACAGCAAAAATCGTGGCTAGTGTGATGGGCGAAGTTTCATCCGGCTACTCCGGGACCCCTCAGAGGCGACGGGCCCACTCCCAAAACCCATCTGCCCTCCCTCGGGGTTCCATGGTCAGCTAGGCCCGGCGCGGACGAGCGCCAGCCTCCCCAGCCGTCCGTGAAGGCCCTGTATGCTGGCCCGTGGGCAGCTCCCAAAAGTCTTATTTTTGTTTTAGCTTTGTTGACTAAGCTAAATTCAAAGCAGAAAATACAACGTTTCCATCACAATTCAGTGTACTCAAGATTTAAAAAGCATTTGCACTGCCTATTTTTACTGGTGATCTGTAGATCACCAGTAAAATAATTTATTCTGTTTATTTATTTTTAGGTTTGGGGACACACCAGGCAGTGTTCAGGGCTTACTGCTGGCTCTGCACTCTAGATTCACTCCTGGTGGACTCCATAAAACCAAGTGTGATCCTAGGGAATGAACCCAGGTCAGCTGCTTATAGGCAAGTGCCGTATCAGGTGTATTATAGCTCCAGGGACAAAATGATTTGTTTCAAAATCTCTGCTTATCTTGGGACCACAGAGCTAGTACAGCAGGTAAGCTATTTGTCTTTCACACAGCTGATCCCTGAGCATCACCAGGTGTGGCCCCCAAAGCCACAAATAAAATCAAGTAGCACCTTATGTATGTCTCGATTCTCATAAGGAAATCTTTTATAATGATTGTTTGATCACTGCTGACTCACCCTTACATTGAGCTCTAGTGGTGTGAATTTAATTTAGCTGTCTTCTTTACTGCTTCTCATTAGGTTTCTGAAAAGTTACCTGATTGTGATGCCTGTAATAGCATATATATTATCTAAGTTTTCGTTTTTAAATAGAACCATAATGAGATACACAGGTACAAAGTTACTCATGATTAGGTTTCAGTCTCATAGTGTTCCAACACCCATCCATTTACCAGTATACATTTCCCACCACCAGTGTCCCCAATTTCCTTCCCATTCCCCTGCCTCTGTGGCAGTTACTTTTCTTCTCTCTCTCTCTCTCTCAGATTCTCTCTCTTTCCTTATGTTTTGCAATACAAATATTGAAAGGCTATCAGGCATATTTAAATATGATCATACCCCCATTATAAGTTATAGAGTTTTCACTTAGAGTGAGTTTTCTAGGACGATGGCATGACTAATTCTGGACTTAGCTGCTCTGCTCTCCTTGAAATTTCCAAACTCTCAAGTTAATATGACATTGTGATCTGATAGTGTCATTCTAGATAACAGGAATTGCTTGTGTTAGATCATGGAGAAAACCAGATATATTTTCCTCAAATAATTGCTCTTTCCAGATGAAGAATATGGACACCTACAAGAACTTTGGGATCAACATTTCTAAATATAACAGGTGGTCATATAAACTTTAATACCTAAAACAGAACCTATGAACAAACCAAAAAAAAGTGAGCTTCAATTCAGTCTCATTAAAAGAGTCAATTAATATATGCATCTATTCTTTTTTATCTTGGTTGAGATGAATGTGTACATCTAGCCCATACATACTACAATAGAAACATATGTATGTGTTTGGACCAAAATCAAAATGAGATCATATGTGGAAATTACTTTATGCTTTATAATGCATTTAGAGTATAAGATTTATTGAGTATAGATTTAGGTAGGTCTAAGAAGAAAGATGTTCCTTCAGCACTATCATATTGAATTATCCGATTGTAAGTACATTATCTGATTTTTTCACTAACGTTTCCAGGTAATCATTTGATCATCATTTAGCTTGCCAACCCTAATTCTTCCATGAATGCAGTGCTATAAATCAGAAAATACTTAGTAGAGGAACCAATATGATTGTCTCTGATACTTTCTGGTCTTCAGATATATATATGAGGCAGTACTTCAAAAGGCATAAATACCTGTAACTGCTCCATGAAAACGCATGTAATGTATTATATGTTAGCTGATCCGATACTTTCTTCATATGCATGTGCACATGTGCATACACATATATATTCACACATTTTATGAACACTTAAGTTAAAATATGGTACAGACTTGGTACAGTGGCCAGTTTATATGTTGTGCTAGATAAAGGTCATTGTTGTTTCAAGAAATAAAGATGTTCTTCATTACCTTCTTCAAAATGTGTTTTAACTCACAATCATATGTTTTAAACACATAGAATATAAATATAGCCCACTGAACATTCTCTTTGAGGAGGATATTATATCTTTCGTCCCTTACAAAACTTTACTACAAAGCTTAGAATTTATAAATCCAAAGCTGACAACTCACAAATGTTTCCACTAAGTGATGAACTGAAAATGTTTCAAATCTATGAATAATTGAGTTGTAGAATTTTTGAATTTGAGTTTGACTTAAGGTGTTTGGTTACTACTTTGGTCTTAAGAACAATGTACCTACACACACAGAAAACAGAGAGATCTTGCTAAAAGGGTAAACACAGATTTCATAAACACAGAATCCCAAAAGAACCACCTACCCACTCTTGCCAGCTTTAGCCTGAGCAGTAGAATAATGTTTATCCACCCTTAGAATGATTGAAAGCCACATTTTCCCATCTCTCTTTCTCAGGACAGACCTATGAAATAAAACCTGCTTCTTCATAAAATTCTTGTTTTAGTTTGAGGACAGTGTGTTGTAATAATTAGTTTTTCCCTTTACTTCAACTGTGAATAGCATATGATAATGACTAATTTTACAAGGTCTGAAAACAAGATATTTGTGAGTGTATCTTATGAATTGCTGAGGTTTTAAGTATCTAGTCATGATATTAATCAGTAAACTATTAAACAAGTCAGTAGATTTTTATGAAGTAATTATAATCTATTTAGCATTTTTATAAGGATTCCTTAGCAGTTTCTTTCCCTTGGAATTCCTACTTAAGAGCACTGAATTATATACCTAATTTAAAACAAAATTAAAAACACAGAGACTCGCAGACATGGGGCAGAGCTGCTACTGGCTCTCCCTGTGACCAGCCCGTCACGAGGCACCCGGGAGGGATGGTGGGTTCTAGCCCTGGCCCAACACCCCAGCAGAGCCTCGCAACAAACCAGACGACCCTCACTCCATGAGGGCCTCCATTTTCCACATCCAGACTTCTCTCTTGTCAGACCTCCACCCAGCAGACCAGCCTATCAGCGCCCAGCTCAGGCGCGGCCGCTATTGCCACACGGTTCATCAATAAATGCTGGATTTAGAGATGCCTACAAGAGTATGCTACCTTCACAGCAGAGCCTGGCAAGCTACCCATGTTGTATTTGATATATATGCCAAATACCACTAACAATTATAGACCTCATTCCGAATGGATTGAGGCTCTTTATGTTCCTGGAGCAAGCAGATGCCTTGGGCTCTACTAGCATGAGACAGGACATATGGAGATGTTACTGGGGCCCGCTTGAGCAAATCGATGATGAACGGGAAGACAGTGATACAGTGGGATACAGAGGGTATAGAATTGAGCGATAGTACGAGTAGCTGGGCTACTTGCCTTGCACATACCCAACACGGTTCAATCCCTGAAACCAGACACAGTCCCACAAGCCCCGCCAGGAATGATCTCTGAGCTCTGAGCTAAAAGTAAGCATGAGCACCAACTTCCGAGTGTGGACCAAGAACCAAAACCAAATAAAAAACCAAACAAAAAATTTAAAGAACTAAACAATAATCTGACCAAGTCATCAAATGAATGCCGTAGGTGAGGTGATATCTCATTGTGGATTTGATTTGCATTTTCCTAATAATAACTGGTCAATTCAGCACAATCGACCATATCCACACAGTAACCAAGCTCATTGAGGATTGTAGGGAGTACAAGATGCTGCTCTGTCTCACATCTCATTGATTTAAAGAAAGCCTGTGATTCTGTGGAGACTGAAGCGGTCATCAAAGCCCTAGCCAAACAGGGTGTTCAAACCCAATACATTAAGACCCTTTGTGAGCTGTATTACGGATTCACCACCAGGATCCCACCATTCTACAAGGGAAGTGATCACTTGATCACTTGATCACTTGAATCCCGTTACTCATCGATTTGCTCGAGCGGGAGACAGTAACATTTCCATTGGACCCTATCACGTGCCAATGTAGCCCAATGGCATCTGGTTGATTCAGGAATATGAAGAGCCTCAAACTGTTCCTTCAGGGTCTTAACAAGGAAGTCTGACCATCTTGTAGGTGGGCGGCCACGTGATCTTTTGACATCCCGTAGGATCCAGTCGGTAACGGCTCTAGTTCAGCGGTTGTCTCCAAATCGCATTACATGTCCAGCCCATCTGATTTTCGATGCCTTGGCAAACGAGACAGCGTCCCTGATTCTGGAATAGCGACGGAGGTCAGAACTCCGGATTCCTTCTCTCACTTGAGTGAGACGTGATATTCCAAGCATAGCTCTTTCGATGCCTCTCTGGGAGACCCGAATAGCATTCTCATCCTGCTTTCGTAGGGCCCAGGTCTCTGAGGCGTATGTTAATGCAGGGAGAACGGTGGAGTCGAAGAGATGTGCCCGGAGCCGGAGGTTCTTTGTCCTTTTAGCTATTTCTTCGATGCCTTTGAAGGCATTCCATGCCGCTCTCTTCCTCCTGCTCAGCTCAGGTTTTAGGTCATTCATCATGTTGACTTCTCGACCTAGGTACACATAACTGCTGCATTCAAAGATGTTTGTTCCATTGAGAGAGAATGGGGGCCTCTGGAACTAGTTCATTTCTCATGAACATAGTTTTCTTCAGATTCAGCTGTAGACCTACCTTTCCACATTCTCGGTCAAAGTCAGCCAGCATTTGTGCCGCTTGGCTAATGTTTGGTGTTATTAGAACGATGTCATCAGCGAAGCGGAGGTGGTGTAGTTGCCGAACATCTATCTTCACTCCCATTCCTTCCCATTCTAATTGTCTCATGATGTTCTCGAGGGTGGCACTGAAGAGTTTTGGTGAGATGGTATCACCCCTGTCGAACCCCTCTTTTGACATCAATGATCACTTCTTTGTAGAATGGTGAGATCCTGGTGGTGAATCCATAATACAGCTCACGAAGGATCTTGATGTATTGGGTTTGAACACCCTGTTTGACTAGGGGCTTCGATGACTGCTTCAGTTTCCACAGAATCAAAGGCTTTCTGTAAATCAATGAACGTGAGACAGAGCGGCATCTTGTACTCCCTACAAACCTCAATGAGCTTGGTTACTGTGTGGATATGGTCGATTGTGCTGAATCCTTGCCGGGAAACCTGCTTTGCTCGCATAGTTGACCTTCATCTAGTGTTCTGCTAATCCTGTTCAGGATGACTCGGGTAAACAGGTGTGTAGATGACAGACAACAGGCAGATGGGGCGATAGTTGCCCGATGTCATGAATGTCTCCCTTCTTGAACAGTAGAACTGTCCTGCTGGTTTTCCATTGGGAGGGCACCTTGCATTCGGACAGGTAGCGTGTGAAGAGCCGAGCTAGTGTATTGATGAGCACCGATGGCAGATTCTTCAGATGTTCGGGTCTGACTTTGTCTGGGCCTGGTGCTGTTCCCTTCTTTACCGATGAGATGGCATGTCTTATTTCAGAAGGGAGAACGTTGGGAATGACGTATCCATCCTGTGGAATTTGGTATGTGGGCAGGTGGATGTGGCTATCAAAAAGATTTGAGTAGAAGTCCTGGATAATCTTCTCCATTGCCTTTCTGGAAGATGTGATAGATCCATCAGGGCGTCGGAGGGCAGTCATCTTGGTCTTATAGTTGGCGAAGGACAGGCGGGCAGTCGCGAATACTTTTCCCGGCTTCTGCTGCATCTTCCAGTATTTCTGCTCTTCTGTCTTTGAGGTCTGCTTTTATCGCTTCTCTGCACTGTTTAGCAAGCTTGGACGTTAGCATTTGGTCTCCTGAGGCTCGCGCCTTGCCACGTTGGCGAATGAGCTCTAGAGTTTCTGAAGACAAGCGTCCTTTTTGTGTCTTTCTCTCTCTCTCGGCATTCTTCGCACAATCATGGAGGTGCTGAACCAGTCGGTTGTATTCTTCATCGATGGTCATCAATGATGGTATCTTCCCATGTTGCCGCAATGGTGCTAAAGAGTTCCCAGTTGGTGGTCGTTCTGGGAGTTCTCTTCTTAAACTTTGCAGCCTTTTCTCCCCGTTGCGGGAAGTAGAATTTTGCACGAAGGAGACGGTGGTCCGATCCTGTCTGGAATTTGGGGACGAAAGGAAGTGATCATTGATGTCAAAAAGAGGGGTTCGACAGGGTGATACCATTTCACCAAAACTCTTCAGCACCACCCTTGAGAACATCATGTGACAATTAGAATGGGAAGGAATGGGAGTGAAGATAGATGGTCTGCAACTACACCACCTCTGCTTCGCTGATGACATCATTCTAATAACACCAAACATTAGCCAAGCGGCACAAATGCTGGCTGACTTTGACCGAGAATGTGGAAAGAAAAGTCTACAGCTGAATCTAAAGAAAACTATGTTTATGAAAAAATGAACTAGTTCCTGAGGCCCCATTCACTCTCAATGGAACAGACAACTCTGAATGTAGCAGTTATGTGTACCTAGGTCGAGAAGTCAACATGATGGACGACTTAAAACCTGAACTGCGCAGGGAGGAAGAGAGTGGCAAGGGAATGCCTTCAATGGCATTGAAGAAATAGATAAAAGGACAAAGAACCTCCGGCTCCGGGCACATCTCTTTGACTCCACCATTCTCCCTGCGTTAACATACGCCTCAGAGACATGGGCCCTATGAAAGCAGGATGAGAATGCTATTCCGGTCTCCCAGAGAGGAATCGAAAGAGCTTATGCTTGGAATATCACGCCTCACTCAAGTGAGAGAAGGAATCCAGAGTTCCGACCTATATCGCTATTACAGAATCAGAGATGCTGTCTCGTTTGCCAAGGCATCAAAAAATCAGATGGGCTGGACATGTAATGCGATTTGGAGATGACTGCTGGACTAGAGCTGTTACCGACTGGATCCCACGGGATGTCAAAGGATCACGTGGCCGCCCACCTACAAGATGGTCAGACTTCCTTGTCAAGACCCTGAAAGAACGGTTTGTGGCTCTTCATATTCCTGAATCAACCAGATGCCATTGGGCTACATTGGCACATGATAGAGTCCAATGGAAATGTTACTGGTGCCCGCTGGAGCAAATCGATGAATAACAGGATTCAAGTGATCAAGTGATCAAGTGAATAATAAGTATTTTTCACTAGTCTGTGGACAATCAGTCTCTCCCTCTTTGGAGAAGCATCTCTTTAGGTCTTTGTCACTTTTTCATTGGATTGCTTGCTTTTTTTTTGTTATCTTCTGTGGGTTCTGTAAATATTTTGGATGCAATTCCTTGTTGAAGGAATAATGTGCAAATATTATCTCCCAATTTTAGTTTATCTCTCTGTTTCTGTAGGAGTTTTTTTGTTATTATAACCCTACGAGATAGACTTTTACAAAGCTGTTTATAATTTTATGATTGGGTTTCAGCCATACAATGTTGCAGCACCTGCCCCTCCTCCAGTGCACATTTTCCATCACCAGTGCCCCCAGATTTCCTCCCCTTTTCCCCAGCCTGTCTCTATAGCAAGCACTTTTTCTTCTCTCTCTTTCTTTCTCTCTCTCTCTTTCCCCCCTCTTCCTCTCCCCCTTCACTTTTGCATTGTGGCTTGCTGTACATACATTTAGTAGTTATCATGTATATCCCTTTGCTTTATCCCTTTGCTTACATTCAATGCTCAGTTCTAGTCTGGTGTTACCATTTACACCGATTAGTATAACCTTGGTGTATATTTTTATCTCACAAATGAATACAGCAATTCTATATCTGTCCTTTTCCTTCTGACTAATTACAGTAAGCATGAAAATCTCCATGTCCATCCATTTGTAGGCAAATTTCATGACTTTGTTTTTCCTGACAGCTGCATAGTATTCCATTGTGTAGATGTACCACAGTTTCTTTATCCAGTCTTCTGTTCTTGAGCATTCAGGTTGTTTCCAGATTCTGGCTATTGTGAATAGTGCTGTGATAAATATAGTGCAGATGGTGTTTCTGTTATGTGTTATGTGCAGATGGTGTTTCTGTTATGTGTTTTTAGCCTCCCAGGGCATATTCCCAGGAGAGGTATGACTGGGTCAAATGGGAGCTCAATTTCTGTCTTTGAAGAATGCCCATATTGTTTTCCAAAAAGTCTGTGCCAGTTGATATTCCCACCAACAATGGATGAGAATCCCTTTCTCTCTGCATCTGTGCCAGCACTGGTTGTTCTTGCTCTTTTGGATGTGTACCTGTCTCTGTGGTGTGAGATGATACCTCATTGTTGTTTTCATTTGAATCTCCCTGATTATGATGAAGAGCACTTTTTCATATGTCTTTTGGCCATTCAAATTTCTTCTTTGTTGAAATTTCTGTTCAATTCTTCTTCCCATTTCTTAATGGGCTTCGATGTCTTACTGTGGGAGTTTCTTTGACTGTTTTAAAACTTGTAAATTTGGTGTAGTTTCCGTTATTTTGTTTTTTATTTACCTTGTTAATGCCATTTTTGTTATAATTAAGTAAGTCAGTGTAAGTTATTGCAGAAACAATGCCTGGCATATTATTAGCATAATAGTTAAGTAAATAAGCATTTTGATTCTTTTTGAAACTGAAGCAGTCATCAAAGCCCTAACCAAACTGGGTGTTCAAACCCAATACATTCAAGATTTGAGGCTCTTCATATTCCTGGAGCAAGCAGATGCCATTAGGCTACACAGGCACATGATAGGGACAAATTGAAATGTTACTGTTGCCTGCTCAAGCAAATTAATGAATAACGGAATGTCAAGTGATCAAGTATTAAGTGATCAAGTGATCAAGTCAAGTGATCCCTGAGTTCAAAGCCAGGAGTAAGCCTTGAGCACAGCAAATTGTTACTCAAAAAGCAGACAAACAAACAAAAAGAAAGAAAGCAAATGTCTTCAACAGTAGAATAACAGTTAAGCCAACCTTGAAACTGAAATGTGGAAGATTAGCTAGCTATTTAGGGGATTATCTAGTAGTCCATATACAACAAAGGAAATTTTAGAAAGAGGCAATAGAACCAAACAGTTCTCCATTTTCCAGAAATAATTTCAAAACTGAAGTAACTCTGTTACCAGGTATAAAGATCTTATCTAGTATTTTTAAAAATGGAAAAGATAAATACTTAGACAAAAACACATTGTAAATTTTAAGAATATCAGTGTAATGAAGAAAATAATATCAGCAGCAAAGATCAGATAAAGGAAGAGAGTAGATTATGAGACTACCCTAGTAGGCGATTAGACTAATTAGCAATATTACTTACTTGGAGACACTAGAAAATGCCTAAATAACCAAAGAGAAAGTATTTTGTAAGTTGGATCAATCAAGCTGTCAGAGAGTAAGAAGGACCAAGGTATATCTCTCCCATATACTCTTTCTAAGGTTTAGTACAACCGAGTGGTGGATTAATCAAGAAGGGTATATTGAACTACTCCCCCACCAAACACACGAGGAGAGGTGACAATGGTTCTAGGAGACTGTACAAACAACAACAACAATAAGGAAGCAGTGGATTAACTGATGCAATGGAACTTGAGAAAAATAAGAAATGATTTGTAGGTATGTAATGAATTAATGGAGAGCATGGGAGGAAAAGATTAAGGAAAAGAATATAATACTAAATGAAAACATGAAGTTTATTGAATCAAGAAAATATTTAAAATATAAACATATATACATGTGAGAAAAGAAAATTAAACAATAATGTGATCTTTGCTGCTCCAAGGAGCCAATATTCAATGAACAAACTAGTGAAAACAGTAAGTATTGCTCTAAGATCAAAAATGATTTATTATGTTGGAAGAATACACAAGACAACATGATAAGATGGGAAAGAGCTAAAGTTTCATCTCCCTAAAAGAGGTGGGTATTATACTGAAATGTAAAGATAAGTACAAAAAATCACTGATTTGGGAGCAGCTTTGTTGAAGAAGGTATACTATTACTATTACTATTATTATACAGTATACTATTTAGTTTACAGTTATATTTGTTGGATTATGACACAAATGAATAGAACAAGACATTGATGGAAAAGTTTTGCAAACTTTGATGGTCTATACTTCTGAAAAATAGTAATACTGTTATCAGACAAGATCAGGCACGCTCAGGGTGGGATGGCCTTAGACTAATAATACTATTATTCAAAGGAAAGTCAGAGAAGAGATTGAGAGAGAACTTCAGTACCCAGAAAATGTGTAACTAGCTTTGCTGGAGGTAAGGTACAATGAAGTTTAAGCAGAGAGACATGTTCTGGTAAAAGTCCACATTGAGACAAAATCCAAAGAAGCGAATCAAAATAAGCTAGAGGAATTATAAACAAAATGATCTGGCTGAGACAAGGTTAAGTGTGGGATGGTAGATATTACAGCTATTTCTGCCGAGACAGAATTATGCTACAGTTGTAAGGATTAACTTTGGGGTATACAAAAAAGTATGATTTCATTCAAATGATTACGTGCTATAGATATATCCTCCTCATGGACACACAAGAATTTGACTGCCTGTTGAATGAGCTTCCAATCAAACAAATGAAGAAAATTCATCACAATAGAGCCCATCGGATAAAAATGCCTGATTATGAGCTTCTTGGTATTGTAGAAAGGAGAAATATCATAAAATAAAAGAGGACACTGTACTGTGTTAGAGTATATTAGTTCATATCACATGCAAATAAATTGGTCATCTATTCAAAGGTTTATTCTTTTTACAAATTATTACTCATTCAAGAACATTATGTAATCCTAAAATTAAGTGACATCAGTAGTAATTAAAAAATTTAAACTAAATCTATTAGAAGAAAATCAACAGTGACCCATGAAAAGAAAAATAATTTCAGTTTAAAATTATCCGTAGGAATAAATTTTTAAAACGTTGAACTCAAAATAAAATATAAGTATTTAAAGTGGTAAAAAAGATAATTCAGTGTCAGAATATCATTTATATATTTATTTTTGTCTCAAATAAAAAACTGTTAATTCTTAAAAAATGCTGCTACAAATTTGTTGTAACTATAAGGTACTAAATGATATTTTTCCTATATAACCTAAAAATCCTAAATAAAAAGAAAAGGAAAGAAAAAGAAAAAGAATACTGTTATGTAGATAATTTGTAACTGTCTTTGCTTATTCTTATTTAGAGATCTTCCCCCATTTTTGATAAATGCATTGAATTTTTGTCTGTGAGATTTCAAGAGAAACCATTTGTCTTTTACTATGCTTAGCATCTATATCCCTAACAGAGTCAGTAGGAAGACAACAGAGCTATTTTTAGGAAGTTTTCCTACATTTTTATTGCCTTTTAATGAAAAAAGATCCTTGGTTTTTGAGGAGGAGATGATGAATAGTAGGGAGTGTGAAGTTTAAAAGAACATATATCTTGACTATAAATTCCATAACATAGATGCAATCCCCTTTGTTTGGGTCTCTTCATTTTCTCCCAGCAACGTATTGCCCATTTGGGAGCCTTTCACATAGTTAAGTTGTTTTTACATGTCAGAATTGTGTGTTGATGAAAAAGGTGATAAAGATAGGAGAAATTTCTAGACTATCAAGAAGCAAAGTAAAAGAATTAAAAAGGTCCAAGCATTAAAACATTCACTAATATTCTGCTTGAGATAAAATACAACTTTCTGGGCATGTATGCCCATCTTAATGAACATTATAGTTTCTACAATTTTTACAAGCAGAGAGAGAGAGGAGAAAGGAAGAAAGGAAGAGGGAGTGAGAGAGTAGGAAGAAGGATCAACATGCATTCAATTGTTATGAGACAATTGCTAGAAGACAGTTGAGCAACTATTGAGATTTATATTGAGGTATCATGGAGAATGTTTTCAATCCAAAATTTTTAATTAAATATAGTGCATATATACATGAGCATATATATGAAATCTTATTTTCAATCAATTTTTTCTACAAAGTTCAAAATTTAAAGCAATATTAAATTTTAATAAATAGAATTGTGCCCTTTTCCTTCTCCATTATAGATGACAATTTTATTCCTTCTTTAAATTTGGGACTTATTTATTATTTTAAATCTCTAAACACACATATCACTTGATCACTTGAATCCCGCCCATTATTCATCGATTTGCCCGAGCGGGGCGCCAGTAACATTTCCATTGGACCCTATCACGTGCCAATGTAGCCCAATGGCATCTGGTTGATTCAGGAATATGAAGAGCCCCAAACCGTTAAACATATACATAATATATATACATACAATGTATACATGTATACATATTTTCATCCCAACTGTACTCAGAGAACAGTCCTGGCTCTGCATTCAGGGTTCACACTTGGTGGGATTCAGAGACCCACACAGGTACAGTGCATCAAACCGGGTCATCAGTATGCAAAGCAAGCACCCTGCTCACTGTACTGCCCCTCTGGCCCCTTTAATATTTCCCATTCTTAAATAAAATATAGCTTACTACAAATACAATATTACCACGTATGGAGAAGAGGAAGTTTGGGCCACACCCAGTTGTGCTCAAGGCTTACTCCTCACTCTGTGTTCAGGCATCATTTCTGGCAGTACTCAGGGAGCCACATTCAGTGCAAGGAATTGAAACTGGACCAATTGCTCGTAAAAGAGGTACTTTTATATCTGTAACTATCTTTCCAACCCAGTTTTTCTACTATTTAAAAAATTAGTTAACAGAACTGAGTATGGAATGTAGCAAAGGGATTCACATGCTAACCCCTAAATGTCTGACTGGCAAGCCACAATGTTTAAGAGAAAGGAAAGAGGGAATGGGAGGGAGGGAGAGGGAGTGAGGGAGAGAGAAGGAGGAGAATAAAAGTGCCTGCTATAGAGGCATGCTGGGGGAAGGGGAAATCGGGGACATGATGGTGAGAAATGTGCACTGGTGGAGGGGATGGGTGTTGAAACATTTTATGATGGAAACCCAATTATGAGCAGCTTTGTAGATATCTATCTCATGGTATTATAATAAAAATAAATATTTTTTAAATAAGATTAATTGAGCACAGGGAGAGTGTGTTCTCCCTGTGCTCAGCTGATCATGAGGCGTCCTGGAGGGAAAGCAGGCTCTAGCCTTGACCTGCTATCCCAGTAGAGCCTCCCAAGAAGCCAGAGGAACCCACACGTGATGAGGGCAGCCATTTTCAACATCTGGTCTCCTCAGCTTGACAGAGCTCCACCCAAGAGAAAAGCAGATCTTTCCCTGTGGTCATGTGGTTCATCAGTAAGTGCATGAACTGAGAGCCTACTACCGAGAGTATACCACCCACATAGCAGAGCCTGGCAAGCTACCCATGTATTATTTGATATGCCAAAAACCAATAACAATTAAAGGCCTCATTCCCATGACCTGAACGAATGATTTGAGGCTCTTCTGTTCCTGGAGCGAACAAATGCCCTTGGGCTACACTAGCATGTGACAGGACATATGGAGATGTTACTGGTGCCCGCCTGCTCCAGCAAATCGATGAACAATGGGAAGACAAGTGATACAAGTGAAAAAAATTAGTTAACAAAACCAAAAAGTTGACGTCTCACTATTTTAAGACTAAAATCTTCATTAATCTTTTGTTAATAGATTCTGAGGTCTGTATTGTGTGTATGAGCCACAGTTTAAGTGACCACTAACCTTTTATTTCTATTTGAGTACTTTTAAGCCTTAGAGTGCAATCAACAAATGTCCATTTGTATTGTAGGATCATTTCCTAGTAGTGGGAATCTTTGCAATAATGTAAGAGAACTGGTTTTCTCAATTTTCCTACAATAATATGTCAGTCATATAGATTTTTTTTCCAATAAAACATGATCTCCCAAATTATTTTTCTGTGTAGAAAAAAACTTGATTTATCTGATATTGCCATTGCTTTCCCTGTTTGTTTTTTAAATAAGTTTATCTGTGAACATTCTTAATCATTTTACTTGGAACTGAGTATGTTTAATCTAGGTTTCTAAGAAGTAGTGAATTTGCCTTTGTTGACAGTTGAGTTATAATCTCCTTATACTAATTCTCACCAATTTTTTTAAATTATCTTTTGAGTTTTCCTACCATATATTTTTATTCTAAGCAGAAGTTCTTGATTTAGATGCAACCAAGATTGTTGCTCAAGTCTTAAAGGAATTCTGGATTTGCATTATAGTTAAAGAAAAGCCTCTATCCATTCTAAAAGCCTTCTAAAATAATGGGTTATTATTAAAAATAATTATCTGATTTTTTATCCATTAATTTATTCAACAAATGTGTTTTTGATGGGCCTTGGGGACCTAACTAGCAGCGATCAGGAAGTCTGAGAGTCCCACATACTGTTCTTGGCCAGCCAGGCAAAGGTTTAGGACAACGTGGACCAAGGATGTAATGCTGCAGAGCATCACACGGATGCTGAGAACCTCAGGGTGGTGCTTAGGAGCCTCCAGAACTGCACCCAATGATGCTCAGGATACCATGTGATGCGGAAATCAAATTTGGTCCAGATTCTTATGACATGGGAAAGAATCCAACCTACCTATGCAAGCTTGGTGTCTGTTGCAGGTCCATCTTTTTTATTTCAACCTATTGTCTTGACTTGCCAAGAGTGAATTGGTCATCACCCACTGAATTCAAGGAGTTCCACTGTCTAAGAGTTACTAAATGCATTCTGAGAGTCTGTCAATCCTCCTATCATCTGTGGACTTAAAAGAAATGCAGCACAGAGAGAGAGAGAGTGAGAGAGAGAAAGAGAGAGAAAGAAAGAGAGAGGAAGGGAGGGAAGGGAGGAGAGAGGCTGCCAACACAACTAGCAGGACAAGAATGAAATACAGGGGGAATTATCACACCCTGGGGTGAATTGCAAATATGCAACAGGAGACAAAGGGCTTCAAAGATAAACTTTCTTTTCTTCAGGCAAATTATCTTATAGCTTGTTGGGTGACATAGTTCTAATAACCCCAAACATTAGCCAAGCGGCACAAATGCTGACTGATTTCGACCGAGAATGTGGAGCGATAGGTCTACAGCTGAATCTAAAGAAAACTATGTTTATGAAAAATGAACTAGTTCTAGAGGCCCCATTCACTCTCAATGGAACAGACATCTCTGAATGCAACAGTTATGTATGCGTAGGTTGAGAAGTCAACATGATGAACAAACTAAAACCTGAGCTGCGCAGGAGGAAGAGAGCGGCATGGAATGCCTTCAAAGGCATCAGAGAAATAGCTAAAAAGGACAAAAGAACCTCCAGCTCCGGGCACATCTCTTTGACTCCACCATTCTCCCTGCATTAACATATGCCTCAGAGACCTGGCCCTATGAAAGCAGGATGAGAATGCTATTCGGGTCTCCCAGAGAGGAATCGAAAGAGCTATGCTTGGAATATCACGCCTCACTCAAGTGAGAGAAAGAATCCGGAGTTCTGACCTCCATCGCTATTCCAGAGTCAGGGACACTGTCTCGTTTGCCAAGGCATCGAAAATCAGATGGGCTGGACATGTAATGTGATTTGGAGATGTCCGCTAGACTAGAGCCGTTACCGACTGGATCCCACGGGATGTCAAAAGATCACGTGGCCGCCCACCTACAAGATGGTCAGACTTCCTTGTAAAGACCCTGAAGGAACAGTTTGAGGCTCTTCATATTCCTGAATCAACCAGATGCCATTGGGCTACATTGGCACGTGATAGGGTCCAATGGAACTGTTACTGGCACCCGCTCAGCAAATCGGTGAATAACAGGATTCAAGTGATCAAGTGATCAAGTGAGCTTGTTGGGTGTAGCTCCAAGTGAAGATTCCTATGGAAATACCCCCACCAAGAATCTTTTAGCTCCCAGGAAACAATGATTTACAATATGGTTGCTAGTAGGGTTTCATGGATACAATATTCCAAGTACCATCCCTCAACAACAGTAGCCCCATCCCTGTCCAACAGTGGCCCCATTTCCCTTTGTCTCCCCTATCCCCTATCAAGTTCATTTCCGTAGACCAGTGCCTCAGGTTCTCTTGCTCTTGCCTTTGGGGATTTATAATTTGATGACTGTGACTTTTAATATGCCACATAAGAAAACGATCATTCTGTGTCTGTCCCTTTCCTTCTGGCTGACTTTACTCAGCTTGTTTTTCTCCAGTTCCATCCACATGGTAGCAAATTATGTCACAGGACATAGTGAGTAAGCAGCCATGTTTAAACTAGGATGAGAGTTTTCATGGAATCTAAAATGCTGGCATCCTGAACTTCAAGAACTAGCAAAACAATAAATTCTCTGTTTAATTTACCTATATTATTATGACAATCCAAACAGACTAATCCAATGTTTAATTTCTACTTCATGGGGAACCTGGGCTGAGACGTAATCCATCACTTTTATGAATATTGAACATTTCTTACTCTCTCTTTACCTGAGTCGCTGAGTCTCTGAGCACTTGATACATGCTCTGTTCCATAGACAGCCCCCTGTTTCCATTACTGAAGAGATCACTTGATCACTTGATCACTTGAATCCCGTTATTCATCGATTTGCTCGAGCGGGCGCCAGTAACATTTCCATTGGACCCTATCACGTGCCAATGTAGCCCAATGGCATCTGGTTGATTCAGGAATATGAAGAGCCTCAAACCGTTCCTTCAGGGTCTTAACAAGGAAATCTGACCATCTTGTAGGTGGGCGACCACGTGATCTTTTGACATCCCGTGGGATCCAGTCGGTAACAGCTCTAGTCCAGCAGTCATCTCCAAATCGCATTACATGTCCAGCCCATCTGATTTTCGATGCCTTGGCAAACGAGACAGTGTCCCGGATTCTGGAATAGCGACGGAGGTCAGAACTCCGATTCCTTGTCTCACTTGAGTGAGACGTGATATTCCAAGCATAGCTCTTTCGATGCCTCTCTGGGAGACCAGGATAGCATTCTCATCCTGCTTTTCGTAGGGCCCAGGTCTCTGAGGCGTATGTTAATGCAGGGAGAATGGTGGAGTCGAAGAGATGTGCTCGGAGCCGGAGGTTCTTTGTCCTTTTTAGCTATTTCTTCGATGCCTTTGAAGGCATTCCATGCCGCTCTCTCTTCCTCCTGCGCAGCTCAGGTTTTAGGTCGTTCATCATGTTGACTTCTCGACCTAGGTACACATAACTGCTGCATTCAGAGATGTTTGTTCCATTGAGAGTGAATGGGGCCTCTGGAACTAGTTCATTTCTCATGAACATAGTTTTCTTCAGATTCAGCTGTAGACCTACCTTTCCACATTCTCGGTCGAAGTCAGCCAGCATTTGTGCCGCTTGGCTAATGTTTGGTGTTATTAGAACGATGTCATCAGCGAAGCGGAGGTGGTGTAGTTGCCGACCATCTATCTTCACTCCCATTTCTTCCCATTCTAATTGTCTCATGATGTTCTCAAGGGTGGCACTGAAGAGTTTTGGTGAGATGGTATCACCCTGTCGAACCCCTCTTTTGACATCAATGATCACTTCTTTGTAGAATGGTGAGATTCTGGTGGTGAATCCATAATACAGCTCACGAAGGATCTTGATGTATTGGGTTTGAACACCCTGTTTGACTAGGGCTTCGATGACTGCTTCAGTCTCCACAGAATCAAAGGCTTTCTGTAAATCAATGAACGTGAGACAGAGTGGCATCTTGTACTCCCTACAAACCTCAATGAGCTTGGTTACTGTGTGGATATGGTCGATTGTGCTCAATCCTTTCAGGAAGCCTGCTTGCTCGCATGGTTGTCCTTCATCTAGTGTTCTGCTAATCCTGTTCAGGATGACTCGTGTAAACAGCTTGTAGATGACAGACAACAGGCAGATGGGGCGATAGTTGCCGATGTCATGAATGTCTCCCCTTCTTGAACAGTAGAACTGTCCTGCTGGTTTTCCATTGGGAGGGCACCTTGCATTCGGACAGGTAGCGTGTGAAGAGCCGAGTTAGTGTATTGATGAGTACCAACGGCAGATTCTTCAGGTGTTCGGGTCTGACTTTGTCTGGTCCTGGTGCTGTTCCCTTCTTTACCGATGAGATGGCATGTCGGATTTCAGAAGGGAGAACGTTGGGAATGACATATCCATCCTGTGGAATTTGGTATGTGGGCAGGTGGATGTGGCTATCAAAGAGATTTGAGTAGAAGTCCTGGATAATCTTCTCCATTGCCTTTCTGGAAGATGTGATAGATCCATCAGGGCGTCGGAGGGCAGTCATCTTGGTCTTATAGTTGGCGAAGGACAGGCGGGCAGTGCGAATACTTTTCCCGGCTTCTGCTGCATCTTCCAGTATTTCTGCTCTTCTGTCTTTGAGGTCTGCTTTTATCGCTTCTCTGCACTGTTTAGCAAGCTTGGACGTTAGCATTAGGTCTCCTGAGGCTCGCGCCTTGCCACGTTGGCGGAATGAGCTCAAGAGTTTCTGAAGACAAGCGACCTTTTGTGCTCTTTCTCTCTCTCGGCATTCTTCGCACAATCATGGAGGTGCTGAACCAGTCGGTTGTATTCTTCATCGATGTCATCAATGATGGTATCTTCCCATGTTGCTGCAATGGTGCCAAAGAGAGCCCAGTTGGTGGTCGTTCTGGGAGTTCTCTTCTTAAACTTTGCAGCCTTTTCTCCCCGTTGCGGGAAGTAGAATTTTGCACGAAGGAGACGGTGGTCCGATCCTGTGTGGAATTTGGGGACGACAGCAACATCGGTCAGACAAAACCGTCGATTGAAGATGATGTGGTCAATTTCATTGTGGAACTGTCCGCCAGGAGATTCCCATGTCCAACGTTTCACTTCAGCTTTCTGAAACTGTGAGTTCCCATGAATAGTCTTGGTGGACATGATGAACTCAGATAGTCTCTCACCTTGTTCGTTCCATTCTAGGCCATGGGTCCCGATGTGGAGTTCTTCAGCCGATCTTCTCGGTCCTATCTTGGCATTAAAATCACCGACTATGATCTTGTAGAAGGTGTGATCTTTTTATAGAACTCCTCCAATTCCATGTAGAATTTCTCAATTTCATCTTCTTTGTATGTGGATGTTGGTGCATAGACAATGAAGATAGAAATTGCTGGCAGTGGACCACATCTCCTCAAGTGTAATTGTCCTATTCCCGTTTGTTAGGCATTCAAATGAATCAATGTTGACAGCCATGTTCGTGTTGACAAGGACACCAATGCCACCGACGCCTCTTTCATCACATGTTCCAAGGAACAATTCTTCTCCGGTGTCAAATACAGCATGATGCGACTGACGCCTCCTCGTCTCAGTCAGACCAATGATGTCGTACTTGATCTTTCTTGCTTGCAGCATCAGATCCTCAATATATGCTTCCGTTGCCAGTGTACGTGCATTGAAAGTACAGACAGTCATTTTAGTCCTTCTTCGTTTTGGCAGCCTAGGACAGCCTTGAAATTTTATCAGGCACTGCTTGTTGGCCTTTCTTACTGCTGCCGTATTAAGGGCTCTTTTCGGGGTCAGGAAAATAAACATTTTTGTTACTGGATTTGGCATATCGAACACGCATCGGACAGCTTGCCAGGCTCTGCCATGCGGGCACTATATTCTCATTACTTTGTGGGACTCTCTCAGAGGGTGGGTAGAATATTTGTGGTAGTTTGGAGGGAAGTAAGTGGCACGCACAGCGGCAGCAAAGCGGAAAGCTGGTTTCTGCTCTGCCGGGTGTACCTGTGTCTTAGGCTCAAGCATTTCTGGGTTTGAAATACTCTCCTCTGAAGGGTGGGTCTCTGCAGGGCGGGTCCTTGTAGGCTGGGTTTCTGACAAGCTGGGCTGGAGACTGGATTAATCTCTTTCTTTTCCCAGTTTGGATCCTGCACCATCATTTTCTTGACTATTTTCTCTGGCTTGGTGTACTCGGCTGAAGAGATCCTCTTTTTATTTCCAGGATTTCGCTGACTTGTCTATCTGGTTTCCACACTCCAGTTCTTGGTGTTTAATGCAATTAAGGTAGTCTAGCTCTGGTGACACCAAATTATAAAAATAGTCCAGAATCTCTAACAATTTGGTGAACCTATAAAATAATTACATTTAAATCCTTGTTTCTTTTTGGTGTATTTTTTACTGCTTTGACCTAGCTACTATTCCTGAGTATAGACTGTGCATACTCTACCCTATGGTGAATACTGCTAGTCGTTGGGGACCTGTCATTCCTCTTATATGCAGGAATCATAAAGCTCCTTCAACAACCTTGAGGATAGGTCTAGTAAGTTTTGCCCATAGAGTGCAATATACTCAGTTTTTGTGGAGACCCACCAACATCTGAGAATAGTGGAGAGCAAGTACTAATGCATCATAAGCAAACTGCACCACAGTATGTGTTATCCTTGCATAGAGCTAACCAATCCTTTCCATCTTTGCTTGTTATTCAACCACAGAGTGCAAAAAATTTTAAGCTAAAAATTTTGGTTGTGGGCAGTGTTTTGAATAGTGTCAATATTCTAAGCTTTACCAAAGAGAAGCAAGTGAGTGAGAGTATTTTAAGACAATGGCTCTTGTCTTAATTGGTATAGAATTTTTAGCTGGAGAAATGTAAATATGAGAACCTGGCTGATGTTGGATAGACAGCAAAAAGGATTAGCTCAATGATGTTATAAAACTGCTAAAAACATAACATACTGAAATAAGTTTGAAGAAATACTGCAGAAGAACAAAAATACTTAGGGCCAGCTATGGACTCTGCAGCAGCAAAGTAACATGCAGATGTATTTCAAATTAACCCAGAGGACAGGGAGAGAACTCAAAAGAGTGGAGAACATACCTTGGTCGATCCCCATCACCATCTAGTTTCCAGAGCACCACGCAAGTGGCTCATTAACATTGCACCCAAAGGAATGGGTGGTGTGGCCCACCAAAATAAATAAACACTAAAAAAATCATTCCACTCAAGAAGATTCTATCAGAAAACAAATGATCTAATATATGAATGGGTTTCAGGAAAACAAGAGGCTTACCCACCACCCACCCCACCCCACCCTACCTGCCACCAGTATAGCTCTCCATGTATGGACCGGATGTGAGACCCTGGAAAAGAGAAATTTGTTGGTAAGAGTTTAGAATTGTTATATTGCATTGACCTGTATTTCAATTTTGAAAGAGGTTCCATAAGTTAAGGTATCAAATCTGGCAATCATCCTAGGTGTTGGGAGCAAAACAAGTTGTAAGGCAAATTTCTAAAAGCAATCATTTGATCACTTGATCACTTGACATGCTGTTATTCATCTATTTGCTCCAGCGGGCACCAGTAATATTTCCATTTGACCCTATCACGTGCCAGTGTAGCCCAAGGGCATCTGGTTGTTTCAGGAATGCAAATAGCCTCTAATTGTTCATTCAGGGTCTTGACAAGAAAGTCTGACCATCTTGTAGGTGGGCGACCACGTGACCTTTTGATATCCCTCAGGAGCCAGTCAGAAAAGCAATAGGAGAAATTAATTCAATTGGTTTCTGATTATTCCTCTGAAATTCAATTTACTTTCTAAATCAGTGACAAATATATAGCGCTTTGTTTCAATATACCTTCCAGCAACTGGATCTAGACTCCTCAGTGTTTAATGAGGAGCCTATTTGCATGTTGCTCATGATTAAACTAACCAGTACAGAATTTCCAGAAGCTTACAGTTTTGCCCACTGAATATTAGTCAAGATCCCCAGTAATTTTGATCAAAGTGTCCTAAGAGTGATACCTCCACAAACTGGGAAACACTAGGAAAATGAGCTAATGTGGACAATCTAGGTATCTTCAAATAACTTGACAGTCCTTAATAACATATAGTGAAAGGTGCAGCTTGGATGCAAAACTATATTATCTCTCTAATGAAGATCTAACACATTGAATAATTTATAACTGTATAGGACTAAAAGGCTAACTATCCATGTCATATTTGATTTGCCAAAAACCAAATAATTACATGCCAAAGTCAAATAACTATAGACTTCATTTCCATGACTGAACGAATGGTTTGAGGCTCTTCCTGTTTCTGGAGTGAGCAGATGCCCTTGGGCTACACTAGCAAGTGACAGGATGTATGGAGATGTTTCTGGTGCCCTCTCGAGCAAATTGATGAACAATGGGAAGACAAGTGAAACAAGTGATACAAGCAATAGGACTAAAAAGCACAAGCACAATAAACTGAATCTTGACCTTTTCCCTGAGACACATTTGAAAGTGAACTTAAAATTCAACTTTGAAAGGGAACCTAAAATTCAACGAAGATTAGTATAAGGTCATTTTAAAAAATGTATGCTGCTTCCTCAAGTTTTCTCTAAACTAAATATGCTACAGAAGCTTATGATCCCAAAGAACTGTCTGAAATAAATAAAATGAAATCCAAGATAGTTATAAACTGAGTACATTAGCAAGTAATAATTTATGAGAGAACATATTTGCTCCAAATACAGAGAATTTTGAACATGTCAGTAGAATAAAATTTCTTAAATGTGATTATAAAATATAAAAAAGGACAGCAGAATTTTTTGGGGGTCACATTAAACTCAGCTTAGGCTTTGATCCTGACTCTGCATTCACAGATTACTCCATGCTGTCTCTGGGGACCATATGGTGTGCCAAGAATCGAACCCAGATCTGCTGCGTGCCAGGCAAGTTTCTATCTCCTTATCACTCTAGGTCCAACATACAAAAAAAACTTATGATGATGATATTTATTGCAACTGGAATCTGGAAGAAGTATGGTAAAAATGGGATTAAAACAAAAGAATTAAGAAAATTAAAATCACCCTGTATTGTCAGAAGCATGGAGTTGTAAACACATCAAATGGGCAAAATGATTAAAGAGGGTTATAGGAGGAACAACTGAAGAAAAAAGAAGAGGAAGAGAAGAATGAGTGGGAGGAGGAGGTTATGTAGAAGGAGAGGCTAGGGGAAGGCAGTGCCAGTAATTGTACATGAAAGACTTATCTCTCACCCTGGGACTTGAGAAACAATCTACCATCAGTGATCAAGAAATGAGCATCTGAAAACAAAGAGGATAAGATCAGCATTAACTGTACTAAAATTTTAAGTGGCTGCAATCTAAAGGGAGTAAAACTCAAGTTAAAATTTTCAATTTGAATTTCTCAAACCCACTTACTCCAAAGGAAGCAGATATCGAAGGTGCACAAAGCAAAATACACATCAGTTTCCAACTTCCTTTCAAAAGACCATGCTTATGACAAGTCACTAGAATAGGCGAATAGTTTCCAATAGCAACTAAGATAAAGGTCTAAGGAACTTAAGAGAATTAAGTCAGAGCTTTTTCTATTAATAACAAAGCATGATTCATTGTAAATGAATATATACAATTCATTGTATATATTTTACAAAGTAAATAAAAATTAGTTATCCTGAATTCCTCATTTCAATTATTAAAATATAAATGATATATAAAGAACAAAATTTAATACAAAGTCCTTTTAAGTGTACAGGGCTTATAACCAGATAGAACAAAATGAATCATCCCTCAATAACTTATCCTTAATTATATCTATTCATCAAAGTCCTAAAATAAAACACTGAAAGAATAACTTTGAAATCACAATTTTAATTAAAATGGTAAATGAACCTCCAACTTCTTTCCAAAGTTTAGGAAGAAATAACAGTTTAGTTGAGATAAAAATGAAGATAGTGTGTAAACATTAAGTCTTTTCTTATGTTTGAGCATTGTTTTCTCTTTTCTTCTTCCATGAGGGCCCAGGACTTCTCGTTCCAATTTTAGAATGATCCAATCAAATTTTAGAATCATCCCAATCAAATTGGGATGATTGCCAATAGTGTTTTGATCCCAAAATGTCTATGAACAGACAACTCACTCTAAAGAATTGCTCCTGCCAATTAAGCATTTGCAAAACACTCAGCAGAATTCCAAGCACCTTACATGGATTATTTGCAGTTGAAACCATTATTGACTCTATTTGACAAATGTGAGTTTGTCACTTTGAGAAACTCGGGATACTGAGAGATTAAATACTTTGACCAAGGACATGTGACTGTAAGTGGAAGAGCAAACTTTCAAGCCCATAACAGAACTCCACTTGCAGGCAAAACAACTCACTAGTGATTTACTTGCATCGTTGAAAAAATTAAAACGCCGTCTGCGGGGTGTCTTTAATAAAGAAAGCTGAAGTAAAATGCTTGATTTGGGGAAATCATCAGAACATAAAGACGCTCAGAAGAAGAAAAGTTCTGGTGTGGAAAACAGTTGTAATACAGAGAGTAATGTGGGAGGCTCCTGGTTGGGAGAAGTAGGCACCTGGCCAGTGTATGCAGCAGAAGGAGAAATAAATCTGATTGGAGCACAATGCTATATAGATTAATACATTCAAGCTTGACTCCAAAAAATAGAAGCTAAGATATTCTAAAATTATTCTTAGAAATATGGTTTTGAAAGAAACCTATTATAAAACCACTCCTCTGTGCTATACAATGACAGTGTTTTGTTAAAGAGGCCCCTCGACAGATTCCAAAGGTTTCATCTCCAATAACGATGGAAATAACTAAAGGATGTCTCAATACGTCATTTCTCATTTCACAATTCTGTGAATTGTCCTGTAAAAATCTTACAAAATTGTAGTGATTAAAAATGAAGCTTGGTTGTGGAGTAGAAGAAATGAGTAGAGACAGTTCACTGGATAAGAGTGGATAACTAAATCTTTAGTGATGGGCAATGGTGTGATGCATGCATTTGTCAAGGTGTGAAACAACATTGGTGAATCTTCCATATAAACCAGTCAGTGGTGCCCCCAATAATAAACTATTAAAATGTATTACACATATTATGCTTCTAAATTATTTGAAATTGGCTGTTCTGTTGTGTGGGGCTTCCATGAGCCAGACTTGAAATTGGCTTCTCTCTTGAGTGGGGCTCTGATGAACTGTGGAGTCCAGACATTGAAAATGGCTCTGATTCTGTTAAGCGAGTTTATTCTGGCTGCTTCTGAGGCCCTACTGAGGTGGCCAGTTGGAACCAGAACCCATCTTCCCACCTGGGTGCCTCATGGTCCGCTGAGCAAGAGGAGAGCCGGGTGGCAGCTCTCCCCATGTGTCTGAGTCTCTGCATCATGGTCAACACATTTTTCAAAAAAAAATTCCATATTATTTTTCATAGAGATTGACTAAATTATATTCCCATCAACATTGCCCCAGTATTTTTTTTTGCTACACAACCATGCTGACTTTTGTTATTAATCTTTTTGACAAAGGCCATTGTCACCAGTTTGAGATAATACATCAATGTGGCTCTTATTAATATCTTTATAATAATAAATGATGTTGAGCATTTTTTGCATGTGTCTGTGAACTATTTGTCTTCTTTGAGAAGTTCTTATTCAGAAAAATTTTACCTTCTTATTAAATTACTTTTATTAAATTACTTTTATTAAATTGCTTGGAATATCACTCCTCACTCAAGTGAAAGAAGGAATATGGAGTTCCAACCTCCATCGCTGTTCCAGAGTCAGGGACGCTGTCTCATTTGCCAAGGCATCGAAAACCAGATGGGCTGGACATGTAATGAGATTTGGAGATGACCGCTGGACTAGAGTTGTTACCGACTGGATCCCACGGGATGTCATAAGATCAAGTGGCTGCCCACCTACAAGATGGTCAGACTTCTTCATCAAGACCCTGAACGAACGGTTTGAGGCTTTTCATATTCCTGAAGCAACCAGATGCCATTGGGCTACACTGACAGGTGATAGGGTCAAATGGAAATGTTACTGGTGCCCGCTTAAGCAAATCTATGAATAACGGGATGTCAAGTGATCAAGTGATTAAATTACTTGAGTTTTTTGTAGGTTTTTCATATATATTTGAGATATCAAATCCTTGCTTGAGAATGGCAAATAAGTATTTTATTTCCATTGCTAGCTTGCCTTTCTGTTTTTGTGATAGGTGTGTGTATATATGTGTGTGTATGTGTTATTGTAGAATATTTCTATTCAATGGTGTGCCATTGTTCCTTCTTGTTTTTGTTCTTATGAATGGAGTTGAGCTTCCAAATATATCTCTAACATTGAGGTGCTAGAAATTATCATCAATCTCCCCCTCTATAATTCAGTTTTGGATTCAATTTTTAATCCATTTTTATAGTCTTTGTTGAGGTGTTAGTGATCTCTCTTCATTATTGTTTTTGCACAAGTTGGTTCAGTTTTCACAGGATCAATTTAGGAGACTTTCATTATCCACTGTATGAACTTGACATCTTATAAATTTAATATCCCTATTCAGTATTCAATATCCATACTCAAAGTATTTGTGGTTTCATTTCAGGGACCCAAATGATACTCCATTGGTCTGTTGTCCTGCTTATATCATAATATCATATTGGTTAAGTTACTATTGGTCTGTAATATAGCTTCAAATCAGGAAACATGAGATATCTATATTCTTTTATCTTAGAATTGTTTTAGCAATTTGGGAGCTATAAGCTCCGTACATATTTACAATAGTTCATCCATTTCCTGGAAAATTGCCACTAATATTTTGATAAAGATTGTGTTGAAAATGTGGATTGCTTTAGGTAAGATGACAATTATAATAATGTCAAGTCTATGATATTTAGGTCTTATATTTATGCTAATGCATAAATATCAGATGCCTTTTATTGCTTTCTTTCTTCTATTTAAGTACTGTCAGAATTTTCAGTGTATTAGCCACTAACCTCTACTGCTAAGTTTAACCCAAAGTATTTTATCTTTTATATAATAATATATTAATTTCTTAAATTAAAATCATCTCTTCTAATTCATTACTAGAAATGAATATATAGTATTTAGAAAAACATTTTATATGTATTGATCTTGTTTCCTGTCACTTTAACTTTTTTCTAGCAAATTTTTCACCTCAATATTTTAAAAGCTGATCTAAATCCTGAAAGTATTTTACTGTCAGAAAAAATAAACAGGAAACAAGCATTCTTTAGTTCTGAGAACTTCTAAGCAATGATGGTTTTGACAGTGGCTTCTTTATCAAGGTTTTCTTCCTGCGCTTCTGGGACCCCAATGATCCTTATGTTATTATTTCTTACTTCATTCAGATTATCTCTTGTTGTCTGTTGGTTAGTCATGAGTCTTTTTGCCATCTTCTGCTGTTGTGCAGAGTCTCAGCACCTCATCTTTGAGATCACTAATTCTTTCCTCAGCAGTTGTGACTCTGCTACAGAGGCCTTCCAGTGAGTTTTTTATTTCACATACCATAATTTTAATATCTGACACTTCTGCTTGTATTTTGGTTTGCATTTTCCTCATCTATGCTATCATGTCTTATTGTATTTTATTGGTTTTATGTTGCATTGCTTCTTTGAGTTCCTTATGTATCCTTAACTGTTCCTTTCTTATCAGAGATATAGCTCATAGTTGTTACTTGGTTCATCTGGGCTAGCAACTTCACTCATTGAGCTTGATGGAATTCAGTGTTATTTTACTATTATGACTTTCAGAGGTTGCAAGTCACACCACAGAGACCAGCATATATCCAAAAGATCAAAAACAACAAGTGCTGGTGTGGATGTGGGGAGAAAAAAAACTCTCATCAATTGTTAGTGGGAATGTTGACTGGTACAGCCTTTTTGGAAAACAATATGGACATTACTCCAAAAACTAGTAATTGGACTCCTATTTGACCCAGCCATACCACTCCTGAGAATATACCTGAGAAGCCAAAAACACAAAACAGAAACACCATCTACACTTTTATGTTCATAGCAACGCTATTCAAAATAGCCAGAATCTGTAAGCAACCAGAGTGCCTGAGAATAGATGACTGGATAAAGAAACTGTGGTACATCTACATAATGGAATACTATGCAACTGTTAGGAAAAACAAAGTTGTAAATTTTGCCTACAAATGGATGGACATGGAGAGGATCATGCTGAGTGAAATCAGCCAGAGGGAAAAGTACAGACTTAGAATTACTGCATTTATTTGTGGAATATAAAAAAAAATAGTATGATGCTGGAGTGATAGTACAGTGGGTAAGGCATTTGCCTTTCATGCAACCAACCCAGGTTCAATCCCCAGCATCCCATATGATCCTCCGAGCACAATCAGGGAGTAATTCCTGAGTGCAGTGCCAGGAATAGCCCTGAGCCTCACTGGGTGTGACCAAAAATCAAAAAAATAAAAATAAAATAAATAGTATGATACCAATATCCAAGGCCAGGCGGAGCATGGATCATGAGGACTTGTCAGTGGGTAGAATCTACCACAAGTGTGTGGGAGTCGGAGGTTAGGTAAGACAGAGAAAAGAACAGTGTACTAATAATTGTTGGAAGTGATAATACCAGCCTAGAACTGAGCATTGAATGTAGGAAAAGGAATATACATAATAATCTCTAAATGTATATATTGTAAGCCACAATGTGTAAGAGAAGGAAGATAGAGAGAGACAGAGAGACAAGATAGATAGATAGATAGATAGATAGATAGATAGATAGATAGATAGATAGATAGATAGATAGATAGATAGATAGATAGATAGATAGATAGATAGATAGATAGAGAGAGAGAGAGAGAGAGAGGCAAAGTGCCTACCATAAAGCTAGGCTGGGGGAGAGGGAAGGGAATCAGGGGAGATTGGTGGTGGGAAATGGGCACTGGTGGATGGATGGGTGCTGGAACACTGTATGACTGAAACCCAAACATGTATTTTTGAACTGTATATTTCACATTTGTATAATTAAAAAAATGAGAAAAGAAACATAAAATAGTTTCTTTTGTCTATTTGACTTATTTCCATGATGATTAGCGATTAGCCCATTTTAGAGAAAACAAGAAAAGTTGGGTTTAAGAAACATTAAAACTAGATCCAAAAAAGGCATACCTAGAACAACTAGTTCAAAGTTATAATGACAGATTGTCTTTATCTCATTCCCACTTATAAAAGAGCAAAACACTTTTTTGAAACCTTAAATATGTGCTTGAGGAATTCTTTAAAAAATTTTTATGCTTACAAGGATTAAAATCTGAGTTTTATGTATATTTAAAGTCACAACCAATCTCTTAGTTATATGAGGTTTACATTTAAAATGAAAAAAAAGTAACAGAGGTTGCAAGTCACACCACAGGCAACAATTGGTCAGGCAACGATTTGGTGAACACTTACTAAATGAAAAGTTGCATATTTATTAAACATTTTCTGCACGCTAAATATAGAGTGAAAAAGAAAACCAAGATTGTAAAAAAGAACGGTGGCCCATGAGCTCCATAAAGGATTAGTATGTTAAATACACAGTGGTCATGAGAGGGGCTAAAATTACAAATACTCCAAGAATGTCTATTAATAGGTTAAAGAAGAAGAGGGGGAAGTTATTTGTGCTAGTACATATAAACAAATGAAGGAAATCTGGCAAATAAAATGAAGAAATCGAGGAGCCTGGTGGGTATCTATAGTTTTGAACTGTAGACTATTATTTGGGAACAATTGAATCACAGAGGAAAATGTAAACTGGGTCAAGGAAATGATAGATTTTGAAGACAAATCTAAAGCTATTATTACATAAATAAATAATCTATCTGGATGATGGATTTTTACAGTCATATATTTGGTATCATCTCAGATTTTATCTCAGGATTTTAAGATTATAAAAGAAACTTCAAGAAACATAGTCTCTAAATAAAGATCAATAAATAATTTAGTTTGGGACATTTTTCAAAGGAGAGAAGTTTTCTAGTCTATCCCTTGAAACTTAAAAAAGAAAAGCAATATTAATGAAATAAATTCTATCAAAATGACAAAAATTCAGATTACCTAAAACATAAAATGAAACCACCCCATCTCTAAGTTCTGTGATATTATGGATATTTACATCTTTTATGTGTAAATGGAGTCTTAAACAGTGTAGTAACCTCACCAACACACATCCAAAACACAATGTTATTACATTGGCAACTCCTAGATCTATATTTTAAATGATAACTGTACATGATGTCCACTGAACTTACTTTGAGGTTCAAGAGTCTTTATTTATTAGTGCACACACTTAAATCTGAAGTTGGAAAGTCATGAGTTCAATCATAAATCTGGGAGTCATGATTTTGTAGGCAGTCTAGAGTTCAATCATAAATTTGGGAGTCATGAATTTGGCATTGGTTTCATTCTTACCAAAATGTATCTTCCTAACTCTAATCCAGTGACATCACTGTGGCCTTCGGATCTTAATCCTCAAGCCGGCACAACTCCAAATATAAACATTGGACCTTTTTTTACATTTTAAATGTAAACCTCATATAACTAAGAGATTGGTTGTGACTTTAAATATACATAAAACTCAGATTTTAATCCTCATAAGCATAAAAATTTTTTAAAAGAATTCCTCAAGCACATATTTAAGGTTTTAAAAAAGTGTTTTGCTCTTTTTTAAGTGGGCGTGAGATAAAGACAATCTGTCATTATAACTTTAACTAGTTGATCTGGGTATGCTTTTTTGGGTCTAGTTTTAATGTTTCTTAAACCCAACTTTTCTTGTCTTCTCTAAAATGGGCTAATCTCCAATCATCATGGAAATAAGTCAAGTAAATGAAAAATCATAAATTACATGGGGACTCACTAATTCAGTCAGTTTATTTGGAAACAAATGCCTGAGGCTTCAAAGAGAAGCAATTGCCTTAGCTCCAATTCATCGTATACATTGACCAATTTAACTTGCCTGGGAAATGATAGATGAGTTAACAAAGTGAATGGCCAAAGTAACTTTCTGTTCCATCCACAGAAGGGCTGAGGGTGGGAACGAAGTGGGGAAGGGTTCTCATAGGGAAATCTCGAGATTAATTTTAAATCATGGAACACTCAGGTTAGTTACATCCCACGCCTGAGGAAGTATCATAAACATTTTCAACATTTTCGAAGTTAAATGCTTTCATTTCAACTCTCTTAATTATATGTACTTCAAAGAACTTTTAGGAAGTTACAAATCCCAAAGGTCTTTGCAAAGGTGAAATATAAAATTAGATATGTGTCAATCAGGTATGAGCTGAAACTTCCTTACAGTGAGTTAAGATGTTTGAAACAAAAGCACGTAGGCTATCAATAAGAACAAAGATGAATTCAAGATTTAAATGACAGCTTATGATCACATTGTAATTTACAAGTTACTTTGATATACACTTTGCTTATGAAATGTTCCTGTGAGAAATAAGAAGTAAATATAGTATTTTTTACTTACCATAACATGAAAACAAAATGAAAATATTTAATAATATATTTTATATGACACAATAGAAATACAGAAGAATATAATCTTTATTTATTTATAAATTTATTTATTCACAAATACATAAATAATATTCCATTTTAGTTCAATGATTATTGCAATAGAAATGAAAATATATAGATTAGACAATAAATGCAATATTTCATATAATCCAATAACATTCACTGATTTACTTAAAAATAATTTCATATATTTGTCGTTCTACACTTTTGTTGTGTAACTATTGAATAAAGTGAAAGAATTAAAAGACTGCTTTAATTAATCAGATTGTTGAATACAACACTTTGGTATCCACTACTTAGAAGAATTAGACATTATCTTAAGAATCTTGTCCTTATGGCACTTGTATATTTGCTGATTTTTTTTCTTGTTTATTCCTTTACTTTTCTGATGATTTCTTGGGTGATAGTTCAAAACATTTTTCATTTAAATTTCAAAATATTATTACATATAATTTTTCTACCAGGTCCTAAGCACTAATAAGTGGTTTATCTGATAATATAGTCACACATTATTTGAGCAGGATACAGTTTTAAAAACTAATTACTAGATTACAGTTATTGATAAATATGGAATCAAGTTGGAATTTTTAAGTCTTGTTTTTTTTCTCTCAATTGTGGGTGGATATAGTTTGAATTGGCAGTTTGCAGACTTAGCCTAAGGGATAATTTGAGAAAATATTCCTGAATTCTTGTATTGATGTACAGGAAGTAGAAAGCAAATGTCAAATATAAATGTAAAACAGGACAGAATAAACTCTTTCAGCAGACCACGAAAGTGGCTCAGTTCAAACAGCCTTGTCTGGGAATTTTGTGCTATCCAGATGGATCAATTTGATACATGCACTTATATACATCCTACAAGAGTTAACTAAAGTCGCTTATAACTGGAATATATCACACACTGACAGCTTATGAAATAACAGAACATTGAAATACAAGCACAGTGTGGCGAAAATTAGAATAACATACAAAAATCAACTTTAATTAGTTGTGCATTAATTGGATCCAAATTAGTTCTATATCCCTAAATAGAAGTATTTGCTTGGATGATGCAGACATTTTCTAAATGTGTAGGTAAGGCAGACAGATAATCTGATGTCAGCCTCCTTAGGGAGAGAAAATAGAAAATAGAGCAAATAGGATAGACTAAACAAATTTAACATTTTCTATTACTAAAATTATCTACAGTGAATTATTATTTTAACAAAAGAACTGTCATGTTATTTTGGTCATACTCCTCAGAAAAATTTAACAAAAAAGAATAAAATAATAATGAAGAGAGTTTGTTTTCTAAATGCATACCTATATCAAAGCTCTAGAGATGAAGGTTTTAAAATAATGAAATGAACTAAAATGGAGGTTAAAGCTTTATAAAATTTTAGATTTAAGCAAGAGAAAACTTTGTATTAGCAGATAAAATCAATGGTGTTAATTAAAAATAGATTTTAATATAAAATCTTAAGATTTAAAGATAAAAAGAGAAAGATTGCTCAGAGGAATGGTTGGTGTTGGCTAAATTGTAAACAATTTATGTGAATTAGTAGGAAATCCCATCTCTTCCATGCTCCTTGTTCCTCTCATTGCTACCATCTTTAAAAAAAAATAGAAAATTGTCATAGCACATGAACTTTGTTCTACTGGTACTACCTTTGTGTTCTTCTATTTCTGGACATTGTACATTGATTTTACACCCTGGCCCACAGAGCTGAATAAAATCCATTCCGTTAAGTCCCTTCATGTTTAGGGATTCTAAATAAACTACCTTCAGCAGACTATTCCTGTGCCTGTGTTCAGATTTAAAGTCATGTAACACCTGGACTTTGTGAGCTTAACCTGCTGTGACAAATAAAAATAAATAAGAAAAGTTTCCCGAAGTTGACAACCCAGGTGGAACTTTTACTACAATTTCCATCACTCGTGAGGGCAGGATTCAAGTGAAATAAACTGTATTTACATGGCAAGTTTGCTCTCAAAAGTGACTGTAATGTAGCTTTATATAGCATCTGAAATTTACAAAGAAATAAAAATATAATCAGTGAAATAAATTCTCATGTCAACTGGAAATTTTTATTTATTGGCTTATATCCATCTTTTCTGTATTGTGACAAGTTGAACAGATAAATATTGCCCAAATTTGGGAGAGTAGGGTGGGAAATCTGAGTATTCCATGTTGAATGACATAAGTAGATGCTAGGGAGGAATGCTTAGTCCTATACACGTTCAGATGTCTAGTCCACATTTATTCTGTAATTTTTACTTTCTTTTACTCTTATGTACTAATCTAATATGGTGCGGAAAGTAATTATGATCTCATTTATTTTAAATACTTTATAAAGACCCTTCAAAAACTATTTTAAAATACTTTCTAAGAGTACTGAATAAAGAAATTTAATGTCTAGAATTTGAATCAAAATCTGAATCAAAATGTCAAAAACTATTTTAACTAAATGTTTTTTAAGCAAGTAGCATGATGAACTAGTACAAAAATGTGCCAGTCTAGGACTAGTACAAGAGATGAGACACTAAGATACAAAAGTTTGTTATAAAGCCGCTTTACTTAAAAAATATAGGGTGGCATTGACACAAATAAAGCAAAGTTAAAATTCCATGAGACAGAGAATACTAGAGATAATAAAATGTTATATGTCATAAGGAGAGTACTTATCTGCAATTAAAAAAGTATGATTGGGCCATTAAATAATATATTTAGCTTTTCTGGAAAAATAAAATTGAACCTCTCTTTTTACTAAGCAACACATGGTTGAAACATTTAAACCATATTAATAATTAAAAAATCTTAATATTAAAGAGGAAAAAGAAACTATGAAACATCGAGGAAAGAGATGAAATAGTTTGACCTTAAGGTAAGAAAGACTTTATGCATAGAAGTCAAAGAAGATAATATAAAGACTAAAGCAGAATGTCCTAAGCTGAAAAATTAGAAATATTTGAATGAGAAAAGCAAGAAGAAAAGGTGAGGACGACGAGAAAAGCAGTAAAATACACACGGTAGATTAGGGGATGTGGATCTACCTAATAACTACAAATAAATCAAGACACCAATAAGATTATACCCAAAGAAAGAAACAGATAACTTCAAAAATACAAATATTATAATAAATTAATATTAGTATAAAATATAGAATTTCTCACTATCTCCTTAAAAATGTGAAAATGCCCAGTGTTTGGGGTAAAGCCTATATTCTGACAGCAGACAGAGGATAAATAAAAGCATTTTAAAAATGTAAGTTGCCAATATGAATCAAGATCCTTAAAAATGCCTCTTCATTTTGGTCCAGCAAATCCATGCCTCATGATTAATCATATGGAATTAATTTGGAGATATGCTAAGATTTATATCAGCGGTTAGTCACAACAACTTTATTTATAATAGGAAAAAAATCTTAAAACTCAATAAAAAGATTAGCTAAATAAATTACAATACATATATTAATTGAAACATCCTAGAACCATTATAAATCATAGTTTTAAAGAATATTTAGTGACCTGCAAAATAGTTATGGGGACTTCAAATAAGAAAACTATACATACTGGTTCAAATTTTGTTATACAGATACAGGAAATAAATATATTGAATGTATAGATGTTAAATTGTTTCAATTAGTTATCTTAAATTTTTGTTTCTGAAAATTTCCTTCATGTGTTTATGCATTTTGTAAAACTGTATCACTGTATCACTGTCTTCCTGTTCATCATCTATTGGTGGCTCCAGCGGGCACCAGTAACATCTCCATATGTCCTGTCTCATGCTAATAGAGCCCAAGGGCATCTGCTCTCTCCAGGAACATGAAGAGCCTCAAACCATTCCATCAGGTCATGGGAATGAGGTCTAAAATTGTTACTGGTATTTGGCATATCAAATACGACACGGGTAGCTTGCCAGGCTCAGCCATGCGGGTGGCATACTCTTGTAGTCACCTCTGATCTCCAGTGGCCTTGCAGTGATAGGCTCTTCTGCTGGGTGGAGTTCTGACGAGGGGGAAGTCCGAATGTGGAAAATGGCAGCCCTGCTGGAGTGGGGGGTGTCGTCTGGCTTCTTGTGAGGCTCTGCTTGGGTGGCAGGCCAGGGCTAGAACTTGCCATCCCTCCCGGGTGCCTCGAGTGGCTGGGCACAGGGAGAGGCCGGTAGCAGCTCTGCCCCATATCTGTGAGCCTTTTTTTGTATGTGTTTTGTAAAACACATACAATAAATGAATAATGCTTTATTATTTTAAAGACAGTAACTTCATCAAATGCAGTGTTTCCATAGCCTCACCAGCTAGATACAGCCAAACAAATTACTTACCATTATTTGGGAGCGGAGGAGCTTCACTTAAGACAACAGGCACCATTCAGCTATATTTTCCAGAGGGAAATCATTTATGTTTAGCACTTTCAAAATATAATAATCACAGACATCGACATATTTATGGTTGTTTTAATCATTGTAAGAAATGTGGACTTTTATTATTCCTCATGCTTTCCTGATAGCTAGGAACAAAATCAAACAGTTTGAGATTTATTGTCCAAAAACTTATATACATATAATATGGGCTTTGGATATGTATACATAGACATAACTACAGCTTCATTCTGTTACTGCTAATGCCAACATGCTTATAAACTTTTTATAAGTTTTTATAACTTTATTAAGGAGTAAATTTAAACCAAATGAGACAAAATTTGGGTGACACAACAAAGGAAGCATTTCTGGTGTACTAGGTGACTTTGCTACAACGT
The DNA here is from genome assembly GCA_021461705.1 of Cryptotis parvus. Classification (NCBI taxonomy): domain Eukaryota; kingdom Metazoa; phylum Chordata; class Mammalia; order Eulipotyphla; family Soricidae; genus Cryptotis; species Cryptotis parvus. The sequence continues at coordinate 48,439 of JAJIBD010024079.1, forward strand.
ATTGTCATTAAGGAAAGTATTGTCATAAAGGAGTACTGTCATGAAGGGAAAGTTTGAATGTACTTATACATTGTATTGTTGACATATTCTTTTGCATTATTTCTGTCTCTAGGTCTGGGACCAATGTGTGTAAGTGTCTTACAAGAACAGCTAATGTTGTTCTGACATTGGTAGTATCTTTTGCTATTTGCCAATTTTTAACCAAATGTAGTCAAAATTATGATGTCAGCAATAAGAAATATGCAAAATGCTGGAACTTGTATATATTTAGTTGTTGATATTTATATTTTGAAAAAAGATATTATATAAAGAAGTTAGAGAGAATAACGTGGGAGTTTGTGCTTCAAAATATCTGCAGTTGCACTCACTGTATCACTGTCTTCCCGTAGTTCATCGATTTGCTTGAGTGGGCACCAGTAACATCTCTATACGTCCTGTCACAAGCAAGTGTAGCCCAAGGGCATCTGCTTGCTCCAGGGAAGGAAGGGCCTCAAACCATTCTTCAGGTGATGGAATTGAGGTCCGTAATTGTTACTAGTTTTTGGCATAACAAATAAAACACTGGTAGCTTGCCAGGCTCTACCGTGTTGGTGGTATACTCTCAGTAGAAGGCTCTCATCTCGAGCATTTACTGATGAAACTTATAGGGGAAAGTATTTGTATTCTACTGCGAAAATAATTAAGAGCAGTAATAAACAACATTTTAAGGCTGAATTTCAGACATCTAGACAGTATGAAGTTATGTGATAAAAATTGGAAAAGTCCCCTTCAGTTATATCGTTCTAATGTTTTTAAGTCAAAAATTTAAGAAGATGTTTATAAGTTAAGGAAAATATTTAAAAGAAATATTCATCTCAGTGTCATGCCGATGTTTATACTATACCAAGAAACCTCTTCACCTTGAGATTGGAGGGTCTACTTTTGTATAGAAGAAGAATCAAAGGTGGATAAATTTCTAATATTTACCTTTTTAGGTATGGAATTACAGAAAGTTAAGTTTCTGAAGTTTTAAGTATTCACAAGGCTTAAAGTTTACAGATGAGTAAGAAATGTTGAATATCTAGACAAATTCCACCTTAAAAAATAATTAAATGTCTCTCATGTTAGAGAAAGTATAAGTCACTTGCTTTTATCATTCTTTGTGGTAGTCTGTATTCAGCTGGTAAGTTACAAGCACAGAAATGTCTAATGCCCCTGACTTATAGTGGTAGTTATAACCTTAATCCTACTTTTGGTGCTCTGGAACAAACTGGTCATCTATGTTTTTAGAAAGATCAAACAAACTCTGCTTTATTACTATAACATCAACATTAAGGTATATTTCTTTGCAAAGAAATTGGAAAGGGCAGAAGTAAAGCTCACATTCAATAGTAAATTTTACATTCAATATAATGCCTTCTCCCCATCTGTATTACTATATCTCTTCTGAAAGTTGAGGGGACAGCCCCCAAGGAGTGACCCAGGTAATTAGAAACCTAACATATCTATTTTTTTTTTGCTAGAAAGTATTTATTTAGGAGGAAAATTTCATTCTAACAATTTTTTTAACATTTTATTATACCACCGTGAGATATACAATTACAACGTTGTTCACGCTTGGGGGTTTCGGTCACACAGTGTTCCAGCACCCGCCCTCCACCAGTGCCCCTCAGCCACCACCCATGTCCCCAATTCCCTCCCCCTCCCACATCCCACCTAAATGGCAGGTTCTTTATCTCCTCTCTCCTCTCCCTCTCTCTCTCCTCCTTCTCCCACACATTGTGGGCTGCACTACGATACACTTAGAAGCCATCATTTGCATTTTTTGTCTGTCTTTAATGCTCAGTTCTATGTTAGCATCAGAACTTTAGACATTTATTCACTCATGTTCCCTTCTCTATCTAAACCAACCTCTGACTCCCCACACGCTTGTGGTAATTTCCACTTTTGGTAAGATCACCTAGTATATTTATGCCATGCAAATAAATGCAGCCATTCTATGTCTCACCCTTTCCTTCTGACTAATTTCACTCAACATGATTCTTTCCATATCCATCCATTTATAGCAAAAATTTCATAACTTCATTTTTTCTGACAGCTGCATAGTATTCCATTGTGTAGATGTACCACAGTTTCTTTATCCAGTCATCAGTTCTCGGGCATACTGGTTGTTTCCAGGTTTTGGCTATTGTGAACAGTGCTGCTATGAAAATAAAAGTGCGGATTGTGTTTCCGCTGTGCGTTTTGGCTTTCCAGGGTATATTCCCAGGAGCGGTATGGCTGGGTCAAAGGGGAGCTCAATTTCTAGTCTTTGGAGGAATGTCCATATTGTTTTCCAGAAAGGTTGTACAAGTCGACATTCCCACCAACAGTGTATGAGAGTCCCCTTTTCCCCACATCCACGCCAGCACTTGTTGCTTTTACCCTTTTGGATATGGGCCATTCTCTGTGGTGTGAGGTGATATCTCATTGTTGTTTTGATTTGCATCTCTCTGATGATTAGTGATGATGAGCATTTTTTTCATATGCCTTTTGGCCATTCGGATTTCTTCCTTGTCAAAGTTTCTGTTCATCTCCCTCTCCCCATTTTCTAATGGGGTTGGCTGTTTTTTTCTTATATAGCTGTACCAGTGCCTGATATATCCTGGATATTAACCCCTTATCAGATGGGTATTGGGTGAATATTCTTTCCCATTCCGTCGACTGCTCTTTCTATCTTGGTCACTGTTTCTTTCGAGGTGCAGAAGCTCTTCAGTTTCATGTAGTCCCATATATTTATATTTTCTTCTAGTTGCTTTGTTAATGGTGCTTCACCTTTGAAGATGTCTTTAGCATCGATGTCGTGGAGGGTTTTTCCTATATTTTCTTCAACATACTTTATGGATTCAGGTCTGACATTGAGATCTTTAATCCATTTTGAACTGATTTTTGTGCAAGGTGTTAGACACAGGTCCAAATTCATTTTTACATGTAGCTGTCCTGTTTTCCCAGCACCACTTGTTGAAGAGGCTTTCATTACTCCAGTTTGGACTCTTTGCACCTTTATCAAAGATTAACTGATCATGTCCTTGAGGGTGGGTGTCAGGATACTCAACTCTATTCCATAGGTCCACCGGTCTGTTTTTATTCCAGTACCACGCTGTTTTAATTACTGCTGCTTTGTAGTACAGTTTGAGGTTGGGAAAGGTGATGCCTCCCATCTTCTT
>JAJIBD010024081.1:0-79516 GCA_021461705.1 Cryptotis parvus
TTTTTTTTTTTTTTTTTTTAAACATTTTATTATACCACCGTGAGATATACAATTACAAAGTTGTTCACGCTTGGGGGTTTCGGTCACACAGTGTTCCAGCACCCCGCCCTCCACCAGTGCCCCTCAGCCACCACCCATGTCCCCAATTCCCTCCCCTCCCACATCCCGCCTAAATGGCAGGTTCTTTATCTCCTCTCCTCTCCCTCTCTCTCTCTCCTCCTTCTCCCACACATTGTGGGTTGCACTACGTACACTTAGAAGCCATCATTTGCATTTTTTTGTCTGTCCTTAATGCTCAGTTCTATGTTAGCATCAGAACTTTTGACATTTATTCACTCATGTTCCTTTCTCTATCTAAACCAACCTCTGACTCCCCACGCTTGTGGTAATTTCCACTTTTGGTAAGATCACCTAGTATATTTATGCCATGCAAATAAATGCAGTCATTCTATGTCTCTCCCTTTCCCTCTGACTAATTTCACTCAACATGATTCTTTCCATATCCATCCATTTATAGCAAAATTTCCTAACTTCATTTTTTCTGACAGCTGCATAGTATTCCATCGTGTAGATGTACCACAGTTTCTTTATCCAGTCATCAGTTCTCGGGCATACTGGTTGTTTCCAGGTTTTGGCTATTGTGAACAGTGCTGCTATGAAAATAAAAGTGCGGATTGTGTTTCCGCTGTGCGTTTTGGCTTTCCAGGGTATATTCCCAGGAGCGGTATGGCTGGGTCAAAGGGAGCTCAATTTCTAGTCTTTGGAGGAATGTCCATATTGTTTTCCAGAAAGGTTGTACAAGTCGACATTCCCACCAACAGTGTATGAGAGTCCCCTTTTCCCCACATCCACGCCAGACACTTGTTGCTTTTACCCTTTTGGATATGGGCCATTCTCTGTGGTGTGAGGTGATATCTCATTGTTGTTTTGATTTGCATCTCTCTGATGATTAGTGATGATGAGCATTTTTTCATATGCCTTTTGGCCATTCGGATTTCTTCCTTGTCAAAAGTTTCTGTTCATCTCCTCTCCCATTTTCTAATGGGGTTGGCTGTTTTTTTTTATAGCTGTACCAGTGCCTGATATATCCTGGATATTAACCCCTTATCAGATGGGTATTGGGTGAATATTCTTTCCCCATTCCCGTCGACTGTCTTTCTATCTTGGTCACTGTTTCTTTCGAGGTGCAGAAGCTCTTCAGTTTCATGTAGTCCCATATATTTATATTTTCTTCTAGTTGCTTTGTTAATGGTGCTTCACCTTTGAAGATGTCTTTAGCATCGATGTCGTGGAGGGGTTTTTCCTATATTTTCTTCAACATACTTTATGGATTCAGGTCTGATATTGAGATCTTTAATCCATTTTGAACTGATTTTTGTGCAAGGTGTTAGACACAGGTCCAAATTCATTTTTCTACATGTAGCTGTCCAGTTTTCCCAGCACCACTTGTTGAAGAGGCTTTCCCTTACTCCAGTTTGGACTCTTTGCACCTTTATCAAAGATTAACTGATCATGTCTTTGAGGGTGGGTGTCAGGATACTCAACTCTATTCCATAGGTCCACCGGTCTGTTTTTATTCCAGTACCACGCTGTTTTAATTACTGCTGCTTTGTAGTACAGTTTGAGGTTGGGAAAGGTGATGCCTCCCATCTTCTTCTTCCCAAGGATTGCTTTAGCTATCCGTGGGGGCTTATTATTCCATATGAATTTCAGAAGTGTTTGGTCAATTTCTTTAAAGAATGTCATGGGAATCCTTATAGGAACCGCATTGAATCTGTACAAAGCTCTAGGGAGTATTACCATCTTAACAATGTTAATTCTCCCCATCCATGAGCAGGGAATGTGTTTCCATTTCCTCGTGTCCTCTTTTATTTCTTGAAGCAGTGTCTTGTAGTTCTCTTTGTATAGATCCTTTCACACTTGGTTAAGCTGATTCCTAGGTATTTGATTTTCTGTGGCACAATTGTGAATGGAATCGATTTCATAATATCCCTTTCTTCTCTTTTCGTTATTTGTGTATAGGAAAGCCACCGACTTTTTTGGGTATTGATTTTGTACCCTGCCACTCTACTATACCTGTCTATTGTTTCTCAAGAGTTTTTGGGTCGAGAGTTTAGGGTTCTCTAGGTATAATATCATGTCATCTGCAAATAATGATAGCTTGATTTCTTCCTTTGCCTATCTGGGTGCCCTTAATGTCCTTTTTCTTCTCTGATTGCTATGGCGAGTACCTCCAGTACTATATTGAATAAAAGAGGTGAGAGGGCAACCTTGTCGTGTTCCTGATCTTAAGGGGAAGGCTTTCCAATTTTTCCCCATTGAGAATGATACTCGCTGTGGGCTTTTGGTAGATGGCTTTGACTATCTTGAGGAAGCTTCCCTTCAATTCCCATTTTCTGGAGGGTCATTTGCTTTTTCTTTCCTAACTGTTTAGACAGGTGGGTCATCTGCCTTTTCATAGCTGCTTAAAACAACCTCGAACTAGTCCCCGACCATTATGTCAGGCCTTTATCCCTGCAAGTCATTGCTTCCTGTGAGAGCTGGTAAACCAGAACCCAAGTTCTGTAGTTAACACTTTTACGTTAATTAATGTTTTTTCGAATATGAAAGTAATCATACCCAGGATGTGATCCACTTTTACAAGGTGTTTTCCCCCTCTATTTTGGGTCACACATAGCCATACCCAGGAGTTACTCCTGGCAGTGCCTGGGGGAACTATATAGGATGCCACTGGCAGGACCATTGTTGGCCCCTTGCAAGGCAAACGCCCACCCTCTGTACTGTTGCGCTGGCCCCAACTTTCACAAGTTTTAAAAATATGTCTTTTAGGAGTTGGATGGCTCTCTCCATTTTAAACAGGAACTTCTAGAAATAATCTCTTCTCAGAGTTGGGTGTCCTTCTGGACATTTTCAAACATACTAAGGTTAAAATAATATGTTGAAATTTTGAGTTTTATGTGTGCATACAGATATATTTCAGCTATATGATAAAATGTGCATATTTTCATTCTTAAAACCTAGCACCTCAAGGAGACCATGAGAAAGGATAGGAATAATTCCATTTTGTTGGGAAACTTTTCCATTAAGCTGAAGTAAAACTGAATTATTTACGTTTATATGAGTACTGATTCCTTTTTCAGAATTCTCCCTCTACCTCCTTAGTAGTAGAAAACATAGCTTGTCAATTAGGTTAACATGCTCTATATTTTTTGAAGATTGTAAACTGCGGCTGTTATATTATCTTTTGCTATTTTTGTGTCCAGTATTATTGCTATATATTTATGTGCTATTTACTCACAAGGGAAACATTTAAAGGCAGGCTTAGCTTCATCTAAACTGAAATAGAGATAATAATAGTTTCTTTGAAATAGCTTAGATCTAAGTATACAACCCAGAACTGATAACTCTTCATTTTTTATTGTTATGAATATCTTAGAGGATCTGCCAAGTTGTTCTTGCTTATCTTTACAAATTACAGTATTCGCACTAGAAAAATTAGGACAATGGTATTGTTTAAAAACATGTCAATCCGATATTCATGGAGGAGAAAACAATAGTTTTCATAGTACGGAATGATAAATTATATACTTATTAAAGTGCTGCATCTGATCAAATAAGCAGGGTATATCATTAGAGACTCAGTTTGATGTTGAAACATTGTTATTTCAAGAAATTACTAGAAACCTGATGTTTTTAAGAGAGCCTGTGTTCCAGTGAGCTGCTGACAGATGTGGGGAAGACAAATACTTCCAAAGTAAGGGAAATTCTGTGTAGTTTTGGGGGGGTGGCTGTAAATAGGGAGTGGTTCTCTGCAAGAGAGTTAAGTCAAGAACACGTGACCTCAAGACAACATTGTGTCTGATTTTATCTGAGTTTCATAATTAGGCATTTCTCGAGGTGTTTTCTGGATAAGTGATGCATTGGCCAGGTTTCAGTGGAGTTCAGAAATAAATGGAATGGGCAGCTGCCGCCTTCTGGAGAAGTAAATAGAGAGAATCAGTTTTCCATTGTTATCAGTATGCTGACCTCCTAAAACACAGATGTTTGCCTCTTTTCAAAGGAACTCAAGTACTCACACCTCAAGGATAAAAATGTTTGTAATGAAATCATATTAATGCTCATTAAATGAGAAAACCATCTTTGAATACTGATACTGTTGCTACCTGGGAGCATTATATATTGACCTGTGACTCAGTCATATCTGCAGCTGTGAGCGGAATATTGCTAATGGAATCACATTGGTAATGACATTTTGTCATTTAAAAGTCACATCACAATGAATAGATTCAAGAATTCATTGGAGTCCCCTTGCTCTGTGGCACACTGCATGCCTCTGTGACAACCTTCATTTCCTACTTAGCAAATCCAAGCCTGGTAGCTCCAGCCCCAGGAAGTTGTTAAAGCAATTAAAAGGCGCCTGTCTCCCAGCACATTGCTCGGTTACCATAGTACCCTCTGCCTTCAAGTCTCTTCTGATGATGTCAGTATGCATACAGGGGTTGTTCAGAGCATCTACGTGGGGATGATTCACCCCGCATTAAAGCCCCTCTGTCTTTGCTGGGTTTCCAGTACCAACTCAGCCATCCCTGGCTATGGAAGGTAAGTGCCTTGTTTCGCGTATCAGAGTGACTGAACGTCTCCATTATTCTGTTGCAGGTGTTTGAATGATTCAGTACATATTCTGACGGACATCCTAGTGTTTGGGGCATTGCACACAGTTCTCTAGAACAGATTTACAGTTTGTTCTGGAAGAGTACATATGTTTGTGTGTTTATAAGAATAACTGTGAATGCTCAGTGTTCTGCCGGCTCCTTTCTGTGGAAGCAGCAGCAGCCTACAATGTAAGCTTTTCATTTCAGACACTTGGGCTACATTTCAATTCTTTAAAATATGTTGACTGTAGCCACAGGGCAGATGGAGGTTCTTTCTATGCATGTGTGCTAGGTATTTTTTAATCAATACTTTATGCTTTTTCCAGTTTAAATGGTATTAACAATCGAAAATGACTAAGATGATAGAGGAAGATGCTATCAGAAAGACGGCTGAGTTAGGTTGAGAATTTACTTGCTAGAGAAATGAAAACTTACATTATAGGACAAAAGTCTAGTCGTATCGAGACAAAGTTTAAATGTATTGATACACATCATTTCTCACTTAATTTTATGCTCTTCCCTACTTCTCATGCTGCGCCACAATTTTGTAGTAGATATAATGCTCCTATTATTGTGAGTAATGAAATTAATCCTTCATAAAAAGTTTCCCTTGAATACATATAGATGTTTTTAAATGATAAACCAGCAGTTCTGCTTTATGAAAATACAGTTGACGCACATCAACACCCAGACAGAGAGGGCGGTGAGTGATTATTCCCCGAAAGGGTTACTTTACTTCAGCTTTGCCATTCCAGTTTGCTTCATCGATGAACAATAAATGATAAGGCGTGCAAAACAGGTTTTATCTTACCGGACCTGCCTTCTTGGGAATTGTTTCCTTTTTGAGAATGCTGTGCTTATGACAGTGTGACTCATGCAAACGTTTCTCCTTCTTGATCCCCAAGGGACTATTTTGGACAGTTTTGTGAAGAATGTAATTCTTCCTTTAAGTGGGGTGGTAGGAAAAGGCGGCTTCAGAGTCATTATTGCGCAGCTTTGCAAGAAAAGAAAGGGAGGAAAATGAGTGGATGAGGTTTGAACTCCATTGCCTTGAGTGGTGAGCCGTGATTGCGCAGAGGACAGACAGATGGCTGTTTGGAGAAGTCTGTCAATGGCTTAGTCTGCCCGAGTCTGAAAAAGTGTTGATTTAGGCCAGCAGTTTTGTGTCATGTTTTTAGACTCTTCTGGAATATATGCTGCTATTGACCCTTGCCTTGTTCTGTCTGATATTTTTGTGGACCTATGCTTAATTTACCTTGCTATAAAGAATCAGCCATGTATGGTTATAAGGGTGTGTAAAACACTGAAAACTAGAAAATGTTTTTTTTTTATTTAAAACAGTGATTTAATTACTTACATATGAAGGACAACTTTCTTACCTTAAATGGCATAAAGGTTCATTTATGAAATTCTTCTATCCTGAGATCATGCTAAAATGTATTAACTTTTCTTTTCTTTGCTCCTTGAAATTCAAATTTGTTCAAAAAATTTGCCAGTTTTTTGATTCAAAAATAGTTCCTGATACGTAGAAAGAAATTATAAATTCTAATTCAGTTTTAGTACTGTAGATTATTACTGAAGTATAAACTATTTCTATGCTTTTGATTTACTAATTGGGGCCACTTCCGGTGATGCTCAGGGTCACTCCCAGCTAGATACTCTGTCCAGCACTACTTTCCCGATGACCAGATATCCAGGCCTAGGTACTCTGAGACCGCCAGGTGTGGCCCACAGGTCTGGGTCCAGCTGTGGCTATGAAGCCCAGAGTTTCTGCTCTTACCACTAGCTTTCTCCCCAGCTCTTTCTATGATATTCAAAACCCTTTTATTTAAACACCCTCATAATTGTGTTGGAGGAAAGGAATGATTACATTCTGGACTGTCTTATAGCAGGGTTTTCTCTTTGCTTATTAACTCTCTGGGCAATATAATCTATTGAGTAGTTAACTCATGGTAGTGAAGAAAATCCTTCTGGGTTTCAAATCCATGAATTGTCTGTCCATGAGAATATTCTTCTGACTTCACTGACACAGTAATGGTTTCTATAGAGTATACCAGAGAGATGCTGCTCTATACATCTCTCTAGTGTATCTCTAGTAGGATGATGGCTCCTTCTTACTGGAGCTAGGAACTATTAGCATGAAGATTTGGGCAAGGTGATTTTAGAAATTGGTTTAGAAGAATGTCTGCGTTTTTTTTAATGCCATCTTAGCAATGTTTCAAGTTTCACAGATACTTAACTTGATTCTGATGAGAAATGAAAATGCCCGCCTCCATAGACTTGATCAGTTTGAGATAATGTAGGGCAGAAAAATGGATCTTTGTAACTCTCACTGGAAAAGACTAGTTCCACCAAATCAATATTCCCAGGAATTAGAGAAAGCTGACTGGAAAGTGCAGCTCCAGGAATACAGTTTGTCTAATGAGGAGCCAGGCTCCTGTTGAGGGCTTGTAAACTCTGCTTGGTTTCGGGTGCTGGTTCTTGGCAGCCTGAATGCCTAAACTTTCCCAACGTATTTCATCATCATCGCTCTCTCCCTTGCCAGAGGGAGGTATTTCTTCCCTCAAGGTGGTATGGTTTTGTTTGTTTTGAGGGCACACACAGTCCTTGGGACTTCCTCCTGGCTCTGCGCTCAGGGTGTTTACTATTGGTGGGCCTCTAGGGACCATATAGGGTGCTAGGGATTGAACCTGGGTTGGCTGTGTGCAGGGCAAGTGCCCCACCGGCTATGCTGATGCTCCAGCCGTGGACTTTAAGCTTTGATCCCACTGAGAAGTCAGTGAAACAGTCTAAAAGCTAGGGCAGTGTATTCTTTTCGTTGCTTTGACAGATTACTATGAAGTTGGTGACGCATGGGATACTGATGTCCCCTCATATCGCTGCACTGGCCAGAAGCTGACTCAGATTCCCATGGGTTAAAACCCTGCTATATTGCTCGGAACGATTTCCTCTCTAGAACTGTAGAGAGAAAGTTTGTCCCTCTATTTTCCAGCTTCTAGGGCCTGCCTGCATTCCTTGACTTATGGCCTTCATCATGTTTGCATTGTGAAAGGCTGACTGAATCCTTGCACGACCTTCTCTGGTTCTCCAAGACTAGGGAAAATTCATTCATTTTAAAGGATTCAGGTGCTTGGCGCTGGACCCACCTTGAAAACCTGAGGTAATCTCGAGTTTTAATGGTCCCAACTTTAATCCCTATCTGTGTTCTTTCTGCCTTATAATGGAGCATAGTGACTGGTCCTGTGGATTCAGACCCCAACACAGAGGTTGGGTGACTATCATTTTGTCTGGCATAGAAATTATAATTATAGGTGGAATAAATTTAAAAATCTGGCTGACTTTTATCAACAATCAGTTCATGAATTAGATCTTTTACCAATGACTGTAAGTGAAACCTGTTGGCCTCGCCAACAGAGGCCTATAAAATTTGAACAAAATTGGTGGATGCAAGAATATTAAAATACTTGGGATAGTTAATAATGAAGGCAAATCAGATTAGAAAGAACTACTTGGTCAGTGCAAGTGTTCAAAATTCCAAAGTACAGATGTGAGCCTTTTAAAGTGACAATATTCTCACGAGACTATTACTTGATCACTTGATATCCCGTTATTCGTCAATTTGCTCTAGCGGGCGCCATATTTCCATTTGACCCTATCACGTGCCAGCATAGCCCAATGGCATTTGGTTGCTTCAGGAATACAAAGAGCCTCAAACCGTTTGTTCAGGGTCTTAACGAAGAAGTTTGACCATCTTGTAGGTGGAAGGCCACATGATCTTTTGACATCCCGTGGGGATCCAGTCGGTAACGGCTCTAGTCCAGCGGTCTTTTCCAAATTGCATTACATGTCCAGCCCATTTGATTTTTTGATGGGCTGGACATGTAATATAGATACAGATATATAGATATAGTGTATAGATATTACTGTATCACTGTCTTCCCATTGTTCATCGATTTGCTTTCTGGACACTAGTAACATCTCCATTAGTCCTGTCACGAGCAAGTGCAACCCAAGGGCATCTACTTGCTCCAGGGACAGGAGGAGCCTGAAACCATTCTTCAGGTTATGGAACTGAGGTCCATAATAGTTACTAGTCTTTGGCATAAAAAGTAAATAAAACACAGTAGCTTGCCAGGCATTACCGTGTAGGTGGCATAGTCTCAGTAGAAGGCTCTCAACCCGAGAACTTACTGATGAAACTTAAAGGGGAAAATCAGGTTTTCTCTTGGATGGAGCTCTGAGGAACTATGGAGTCTGGATGTTTAGAATGACTAACTGCATGATGTGTGGTTTGCTCTGACTTCTTGCCAGGCTTACTGGTATCAGTTAAAATATGTCTATAACTGTTTACTATGTGTAAATGTGAAAGAAATTGGGAAGAACCTTATGCGAAATTCAGTATCCTATAAAAATATCGCGTGGCCGCAAAGCGGCCGCGCCAAGGAACATGTGGGTCTGGCATGAGTGGGTCTCTCTCTTCTGGGGCAACTGGCATGGAGGCAGAGGAAAGGGTAGGTCTCAAAACTCCACTCCGAGTCCGGCCAGCATGGTCTCTCCCCGCTCATGAGAGCAAACCCTTGGAGCAATGTTGGACTCAGCCAGGGGATGGCCTAGCCCCTTACCGGGAGGTCAGCTCCATGGGTTGCTTCCACATGGGGCCGGCCGAGCAGCGCATCTGTGGGTCAGAAGTGGATGGGTCTGGATCTCTTCCGGGGTTGCAAATTAGCTGAGTCTGGTGTGGGTGGGTCTCTTCGGGGCAACTGGCATGGAGGCGGAGGAAAGAGCAGGGACCAAAACTCCACTTCGAGTCCAGCCAGCATGGTCTCTCCCCCACTCATGAGAGCAAACCCTTGGAGCAATGTTGGACTCGGCCAGGGGATGGCCGGAGCCCCTTACCGGGAGGTCAGCTCCATGTATATATATATATATCTCCATGTATATATATCTGTATATATATCTGTATATCTATATCTATCTATATATAGATATATATCTATATATCTATATCTGTATATATATCTATATCTATATATAGATATATCTATAGATATATAGAGATAGATATATATAGAGATAGATATATCTATCTCTCTATAGATATATATATCTATATATATCTATATAGAGAGATAGATATATCTTATATAGATATAAAGATAGATATAGATATAGATACAGATGTAGATATATAGATAGATATAGATATATATAGTGATATAGATAGATATATATAGATATATAGATTATAGATATATAGTGTATAGATATATAGATATAGTGTATAGATATAGTGTAATATAGATATATAGATATAGTGTGTGTATGTATATATACATACAAATACATATGTATACACTATTATATACACACTATATTATATAGATACAAACTATATATAGTATACACACTATATATATTATACACACTATATATAGTATACACTATATATATTATTTGTGTGTATATATACATATATAATATATAAAGAGGCTCACATCAGATCATCAGATGAAGCTACTTAAACAAAGCTGATCTGAGACCTATTAAATTGCATTATAATGCCTATGTGATTAAGTGGGGTTTCTTTAGAAACTGCAGGGTAATGGTTGGGCCTCTAAAGATGCAGATGTGTGATCTAGTAACCCGAGGTCTGACTAACACTGTCCTTCACCAATGTGACATGCATGAGCCTTTAAGATCTGGCAGATAAGTATGGCAGACATGCTCTTTGCTCTGTTCCTAGGAGAGTCTCCAGATAGCTCCCTAATCAATAAGCCAAGATTATTGATTAGATTATCAATCAGTCAGAAGCCTATAGCTGCCAAAATAGTTTCTTTCATTACTGGTTTCCTGTGAGTATAAGTATAAGCAAATGCATGGCAGCACATGGGCCCATCAATATTCAGCATATGATAATTTATATTTAATAGAAATTTTTTAAACATTCTTTTCAAATACTAGTGAGTGAGAGATGCAGAGGAGAAACTGGTATTTTGCTTTATTACATGAAGCTTCAAATTATTACTGTGATTCTCTCAAGAAAAGGAGATGGAAAGAACAACAACTTTTTCCCTTCTTATATTACTTTTTATTTTTTGGTGCCACATTTTGGAAACACTTAAAATAGCACCTTTGTTTGCTTCCTTATAAGATATGGGCTTGCAGAAAGCAGCTTTCTTTGCTGAAAGTCACTGTTTTAGACTTTATTCTCCTTGCTACAAGAAGGGTACAACCATCCATTTCTATATATATGAACAAAAACAGAATTTCTTGTATCATGTGACTTTGTAGCCACAGTATCATCATTAAGGGGAAATGTATCTGATGATGAAGTGAAAACCTGATATCAGCCAGTTTTACTATTTTTTTGCTTTTGGGGTCACACTAGGTGCTATTCAGAGGTTCCTCCGGGCTCTGTGCTCCAGGATCACTCCTGGTGGATCTCAGGGGAGGTACTGTGTGGGGTACCAGTGATAAAACCTAGGTCAGTTATGTGCAAGGCACCTTACTTGCTGTATTATCTCCCTGGTCCCAGTTACACAATTTTTAAAACAACAAAATAACAATACACTTAATTTTGGAAATAAAAATATACATTTAATAAATGTTCCTTATATCCTTATTAAACTCATTTGGATGTTTGATTTCTTTCCTGTCTCCCTGCTTTGTACCTTCAAGTAGTAATAGTAAGCCTAAACACTGTTGAACATTGTTTAAATGTAGAAGAGTATTTTTTATACAGAATTTCTATGCCTAGCTATGGCAAATAGAGTGAGCAGAGATTAAATCTATTTCACTTAAAAAGAAAGAAAAAACTTCACAGAGCATCTGCGACTTTGACAGATAGAAGAAACTCTAATCTTTAAATCATTTTGAATTGGCTTAGTTGCTTTATTTATCTTTAAACTTGGTTAAAAATTATCTTAAAAGTTTGTCTTTGAGAAAAAAATCAGATCAGTGCTCTAATGGAGATGAGAGTTTTGAGATTCTCAATTGAATTTGGTCTCTAGGTGGTGGATACTCTAGAAGGAGACTTCAAAAAAAATTCAAAAAGCTGGAGGAACTATTCTAAAATGAACTCAGAGTTTTATATCTCGGGGCATTTCCCTGATAATGGCAGGAGAGGCAAGTAGCAAGTAGGTTATGGGATTAGGAAGATAGCCTGAGTCTTTCAGAGGTTTCCAGACTTCCTTGACCTACTAGCCCATTTTCAGAAAAAGGAATTACTATTCATTCTGTGTCTCCCTGGAAATCTCCCAACTTCAAGCAGACCAACAGAAAGCATCCCCAGTTGCTCTTTATTCCAGTGTCTTGAGGGAGGAGGCTGTGTGTTGGGTGCGGGAGAAGCGGACAGGGTGCAGTGCAGAGTTGATCATCCACCTGGGGAGTAACTCAAAGACCCTGTGGAGCAGAGGGAAGCACTGCGACTTTTTACTGATTTTCCCGCACTGAACTTGCCCTTGTTTTTCCTTCTGTTTGATGTGTGCACCTTTGCCTTGACAACAGTCTTTAAAATGGGTAAAAGCTGACAGAAAGCAAGGCAATCATGAAAATGATTTCCAAGTCACTTCTTTTATTGAAATGTATGAGATGCACCCATTTCTGCTGTGACATGAGGTTCTTTAGGGGGCCCAGATTTTCATGAACTTTTCTAGTTTTGATGGGGGGAATATGGTACTCTTGCAGCCAGTCTGCTCTGTGGCCCAGGAAATAGATTGAGCAGTGATGGAAACACACTTGCTGGCACGTGTGATGGCTGTTACTGGCCCCTGCAAATGGGCTGCTCCCAAGGGGCTGTGAACATGGAAAAAGAACTAGGTCCTGTGCTTGTGCTCCTCCTCCTCCTCCTCCTCCTCTTCTTCTTCTTCCTCTTCTTCTTCTTCCTCTTCTTCTTCCTCCTCTTCCTCCTCCTCTTCCTCCTCCTCTTCCTCTTCCTCTTTCTCCTCCTCTTCTTCCTCCTCTTCCTCTTCTTCCTCCTCTTCCTCCTCCTTCTCCTCCTCCTCCTCCTCTGTCTTCATCTTCTTCCTCTTCCTCCTCCTCCGTCTTCATCTTCTTCCTCTTCCTCCTCCTCCTCCTTTTCCTCCTCTTCTTCCTCTTCCTCTTCATCCTACTCCTCTTCCTCCTCTTCCTTCCTTCTTTTGCTTGGGGCCACACCCAATGGTTCTCATTGGCTACTCTTCACGGATGAACCCTAGCTGCCCACTGACAAAGCCTTTCCTTAGCCCTATAAGTTGTCTCTGGATCTCTTATTGTTTCATAGTCACGATAGTTTTAGTCAAGTGGCAAATTTCAGCTTGGAATCTGATTAACTTGTTTTATTTTCATTCAACTCAAAAGTCAACTTTCCCTGAAATTGAAAATTTATCATCCAAATAGATACTTAGATTTAAGGATATCAATTTAAATGATACTTTATTGATATTTTTAATATTTTATTGGTCTGTTGTTATCCTCTCTAGCTTTATGTCCGTCTTTACTTCTTAGTTCCTTTTTGTATAACTTTGAAAGTCTTATTTCTGTCATGAAATGACTTTAAAAAGTTTCATGCATACCCCATACTCACATACAAAAGGCAGACTCGACAAGGAACAATTCTCAGGCTGACCTTTCTCTCTACCTCTGTTTCCATCTCATGTTGCCTCCTCTTACATTCCCTTGATATAATCCCTTCACACAATATGAGTAAAGCCAAGGAAACATAGCACAAACCAAGGAAATCCATAACCATCAAAAGGTCAAACCCCTCTGGTATAAAGAATGGTGTGACATCACCTATTTTTCGTCCTATTGCTTACAGTGGTCAAGGTCTGGAAACAGCCGAGTGCTCCACAATAGACCAGTAGATCAAGAAGCTGGCTGTAGTATATCCACACTCTGCAGTGTTACTGGGAGATGAGGAAAGATGGAATCTGGCATCGGACTGGAGTATGGATAGAACCAGAGGTTGTCATGATAGGCAAGTAAGGCAGCAGGAGGAAGACAGGCAGCAAATTACTTCACTCATAGGTGGTACTAAGACAAGGGAGCAGAGGAAAGACATGGGTCAAAAGAAAGCAAATCCTGGGATAGAGATGATGGGGTTGGGATGGGGAGGGAGAATGGCATGATAATAAGGAGTGGGTGGAAGGGCCTAGGGACAGTGGCAGAAGAATATTGGCACTTTGGTGGTGAGTGTGATGCAGTAATGTTGTATGCCTTAAGCATAAATATCAACACCATGTATCATAATTAAAAACCGTGTATCATAATTAAACCATGTATCATAATTTAAAAAAGAATCATGCTACTCTTTTTCTTGCCGTAGACCTGTTGTACTGTGGTCTGTATTTCCTAATGCTAGATAGTAGTCAAGTGCAAAGGTTAAAAGGGAGAGCAGGCAGAGGGAAGGTACATAAACTAATACATAGTTTATTATAGAGAACACAGATAGAAGCTATAATTGATCAACCTGGTGAAGTGAACTGGAGCAAAGCACCAGGTCGGAAACTGGAGTCTTGCAGGTAAGCAGGATGCAGTAAAGAAACAGGTCTAGCAACTCTGTTTTATAAGACATTGTGCCATTGTCCAGAACAAAATTACCATATTTACACACTGAAACTTGTACGTCAAATTGCCACTTTATCATTTTCAACTAATTAAAGCTCAAGTTGAAAAATGCAAAACCTTAATTTTGTGAAGCAGGTGGTTGTCCAAGCAGTGCGCAGGGGACCTGGAGCCCACCCCAACAAGTTGTTCTGGCCATGCCTGGCAGTGTCAGTGACCATATGGTGTCAGAGATCAAGTCAGCCATGCAGGGCACGCACATTGCCTCTTTTCTATCGCTTCCAACTTCCTCCTCCCTCTCCTCCCCTCCCTCCCCTTCCTTCACACTCTTCCTCCCTCCAGGAGTAATTCCTAAGTAAAGAGCCTATAGTAACCCCTGAGTATCGCTGGGTATGGCCCCCAAATAAAACCCAAACAAACCAAACAAAACTTTGTCTAGGCTTAGTGGAATGCTGTAGTATAGGGGGAAAAATAGCAGCATTTGCTCAGTAGATATCCCATGGATTATCTATTGAAAGTTTCCTTCCTTCCTTCCTTCCTTCCTTCCTTCCTTCCTTCCCTCCTTCCCTCCTTCCCTCCTTCTTCCTTCCCTCCTTCCCTCCTTCTTTCTTCCCTCCTTCCTTCCATCTGTCTTCTTTCTTTCTTTCTTTCTTTCTTTCTTTCTTTCTTTCTTTCTTTCTTTCTTTCTTTCTTTCTTTCTTTCTTTCTTTCTTTCTTTCTTTCTTTCTTTCTTTCTTTCTTTCTTTCTTTCTTTCTTTCTTTCCTTCCTTCCTTCTTTCTTTCTTTCTTTCTTCCTTTCTTTCCTTTCTCTCTCTCCCTTCCTTCCTTCCTTCTTTCCTCCCTCCCTCCCTTCCTTCCTCCCTCCCTTCCTTCCTTCCTTCCCTTTCTTTATTCCCTTCTTTCTTTCCTTGCATTTTTCAGTTGAACAAAAGAAATATAGAATTTTAACTCTTAAATACAACATTTCGTGGAAGGAAAAGGTGTTTGTTGCTGAGCTACACAGAGACTTAGGCTTCCTGACTTCCTGTAATTAGATTGCATTTATTTTAGAGCGGTACCCTGCAAGGAGACTGGCCCTGTTGCTGATCTGGGTAATGAATTAACTCCTGCATTGATCCAGCAGGACTAAATTGTCCTGCCCACCTGTGTAAAAACTCTTGTGCAGTACTAGGCAAGCAGTTCTCATTCTTGACCCGAAAAGCAGTACTATGAGGTGAAAATCAGGGCATCCCTTGCTACCCATTCTGGCAGTGGGGAGGTGAGGACACGGGGAGGCAGAATCCCTGATTCTATGCCCCTGTTTCTTTCCGTGCTAATGGCAAAGTGGCAGCGCTGCTGAGGTGCTGTGATAAGTCTAGAGCCAATCTTCCACCTCTGTCCAACAGGGCTTGACCACAGAGAATGAGACAAACACTTAAGGAGACAAACACACACACACACACACACACACACACATGGACTGTCCAAACAAGTTATTGTTTAAGTTGACAGAGCTTAAGGGCAGTTAGTCAGTACATCAGAATTCAGTGGATCCAGAGGCTGCAATATTTCAGCTGGCCACTCAGCACCCTTAAAGTACACAGTATGGTGCCCAAATGTGGGAAACTTCGACTGCATAATTTGTGGTAGTGGGGACTGCGTTTGCGCCTCCCGGTGTTAAAAAAAGTGCACATTCTTATATAGTACTGATTTTAGGATAAAGTCCTTCCCAGGATCTTTCACATTTATACACTGTATACAGTTTTGGACAGGTTCTAACTGATGACCGTCATGCCAGTGAGCCTAGCGGGGAAGCCAGAGCAACCCACACATCATGCCCTCAGTCAACATTGAGACTCCAAAGTTCCTCAGAGCTCCATCCAAGAGAAAACCTGATCTTTCCCCTATAAGTTTCATCAGTAAATTCTCGAGATGAGAGCTTTCTACTGATAGTATACCACCTACATGGCAGAGCCTGGCAAGCTACCCGTGTTTTATTTGTTATGCCAAAAACTAGTAACAATTATGGACCTCAATTCCATGACCTGAAGAATGGCTTGAGGCTCTTCCTGTCCCTGGAACAAGCAGATGCCCTTGAGCTACACTTGCTTGCGACAGGACGTATGGAGATGTTATTGGTGCCCTCTCGCTAAAGCAAATCGATGAACAACGGGAAGACAGCGATACAGTGATACAGTGATGGTCACGACAGTTTCCTTTTCCATTGTTTTCCTGCTGCAATCAAATCTAGAAGGCCCTAAACTGTTCCTATAATATTCTTTCCTGGATTTGGTTCTGTTGCTCATCCATCTTCTAAAGTGCCAGCTCTTTTGTCTATGGGTCTTTGCCGACTTTGGGGTTGGGTTTTGCTAGGGAAACATATCCCACAGTGATGTAGCTGAGCGGCTGTCTCTAACTAGTTTTGTTCCTTTGTTTGGAGGCCACACCCGACCATGCTCAGGGTTTACTCTGGCTCTGCACTCTGGAATCATTCCTGGTGGTGCTTGGGGGATCATTTGGGTGGGGGACTTTGAACCTGGGTTGGCCACGTGCAAGGCAAGCATTGTACCTACTGTCCTATCACTCTGGCCCCTCTTATTATAATCAGTTTCATCACTAGGTATCACAACTGCAGAGGTGCCAGGTATTAGCAGCAGCATGTTCAGCACCTTTAGTACTGTACTCAGTTCATGGAGAGGCACCAGCGGCCAACTCCTGACCTTCCTCAAGCATGTCATGAATTTGAAGTCACTGTTATTCTCTTTGATTTTCCCTCCAATTAACTACTTTCTTCCCAGTCTCATTTTCTGACCCTTTTTAGGGTCATCCTGACCTGAGAATCTCCAAGGATGCAGTTTTAGGCCCTGGTTTCTTTGTTGAGATTCATTTTCTCTGTGTGTCTTACTATCGTTTGGCTTTACACTTCATCTATACATGACAGTGTCTGAATTCACATTGCACATTTTTCCAAATTCACATTGTTCTATTAAATCCAAGGCCAGATGTTTCTTGTGGGATATTTCATATGTGTCCCAAACAGGAAACTGTGTCCCAAAGTCCAGTTTGTCCCTGACTGCCAAACTTGCTCTTTCTATAGTCTTTGCTGTGTGACTCTTTCCAGGCGCAGTTGTGCTTAGCATGACTCCTTCCAGGTTTCTGTGGTTACACGTGCTTTTCTCAGCACCCCTGACGGGATCCGTTCATGTACACTGCCGTCTCCCTCGGCAATGCCCTTCATTCACTATGTTTTTTTTTTTTTGCTTTTTGGGGCGATGCTTAGGGTTACTCCTGGCTCTGCACTCAGGAATTACTCCTGGCCGTGCTCGGGGACCACATGGGATGCCGGGGATCGAACCCGGGCCGACACAGTCCGGCCGCGTCATTCACTGTATACGCCAACGTTCTGGGAAATCTAGCTTTTACCAGCTGCTTGGCTGCACCACAATTTATTACCAGTCCTTATTTGTGAACATGGCTTGGCTCCCACGACTGTTTTTAGAATTGAAACTATGATTAGTATCCTCATTAGAAAGAAGGGAAAAACATTTCATCATGCTGCTATTTCACTACCCCAATGTGAGAGCCACTAATTATATGTAACTTTTGAGCACCTAAGCCTGGCTTGCCTAAATTAGATGTGCTCAAATGTAAAATACACCATAGATTTCAGGCTTTAAAAAAATTAAAGTATATCAATCTTTCAGTGGTTAATCGAGGTGATATTTTTTATTGAGCGAAATAGGTTATATCTAAAATATTTTTACATTTGCCTTTTTTCCTTTGAAAATGTGACTATAAGACAACTAAAAATGATGGCGTGACAGTAAATTTCTGTTGGACGGTACTGTTGTATTGCTTATAGGTCACAAATACTGAGTCATTCTTTCTTCCTCCCCTTCTCTCTAATGGGCTGCTTTTAAGAATATAACCAGAATCTTTCTTAGAGAAAGAGTATAATAAGAAAGACTACTGTAAAATGGAAAATCTTCCTGATGATATTTATATTGGCATCCAGTGTTGTTCTTAATTGGCAGTGTCCCCCCAGCACCCCTCGCCCCCAAGGAGCATCACTACAGTATGTGACAGTTTTTACATTCATTTAGTAAAGAGGTACATGCTATTTCATACTCTGAAAATGTGCAGCTCTGACAGTTCCGCTGGATGGTTTTGCTGTAGTAATTAAAACACAGATGGAGCTCATTTTTTTCCCAAGTGTTTGATTGGCAGATACTCTGTGATCAACACTTCTCTCAGCTGAGCACGTTGTACCATCTGCCTTGGGGGGGAAGTCACAGAGGAATTTCATCATCATCACATATACAGTTTACATGGATCATTTTCCTCTGGGTGAGGCTGTAAAATGATATACAAAAAATTGTGTACACTCTATACAGGTTTTATGGCAGTTGTCTTACAACTTAATGAAATATTCATTAGTAAATATGTTCTTTTAATCCCCTTTGCTGACTTAGAACATAACATAAAATTACTGCATCTTAAAAAGTTAGTTTCCAAACAGAGTGAGCTATTGGGGCATTTTGTGTTTAGTGAAATATTAGAGCTGATCAGGGTCCTGCATTTGTAACTCTTAGTATAAACACTAATTACAAAGAACATGACTCTGCCTTCCCATCTCCTAAATCCAACACTAAAATGGTTTCTAAGAATATGTTAATTTTATGCATTTCACATATTTATAACTGTTAAAGATAGATTAGAATAAATGGTGCTTTTAATTTTGATAGTGAGATAATCTTTTAATCAAAGAAATGACTCAAAATTTATATTTATTCCATTTGGATGCTGTTAAATGACTGAACTGTTATTATGTAGAAAAAATACAGTTAAGATATTGAAAGCACAGAACACAGAACCAGTAACAGTTTTTAAAAATTAAGAGGACTTCCTTCACCATGCTGGAGGATTTGTTTGAAGTATATGATACTTGTGCAGAAACACAGACTAGGGAACTAAAAAATGTACATGTGGGGCCGGAGCGATAGCCCGTGGGCAGGGCGTTTGCCTTGCACGCGGCCGCCCATGTCAGCCTGGGTTCGATCCCGGCATCCCATATGGTCCCCTGAGCACCGCCAGGAGTAATTCCTGAGTGCAGAGCCAGGAGTAACCCCTGAGCATTGCCGGGTGTGACCCAAAAAAGCAAAAAAAAATGTACATGTACCATATAATTATGGTTGACCAGATGAAGGACCTGTTAGCTAGCAGGTGGGGGTGGTGGTGGAATTGAATGCATCAAATTTTTGTTCACGGTCTGTCCAGCAGAAAGGAGTTATTTGAGAAGCGATTCAAAGAACTCTGCATTTGCCTATGGTAAAGCAAATAGCACTCTGGCAAAACTTTAAAGATTAGATTGAAGAAGCTGATCCCTTCACAGTTAGAGTAGAGATAGCAATGAATTTGGGAAGCAAATATTTTTTATGGTAGTTTCATTTGCTGTGTAAAAATTTTTAATTGATTTATTTTGCAATTCCTACTTGGGCACTGTGGTGCACAGGGTGTTAATAGCAGAGTTTCAGGTGCGTTCTGTTCCAACTCCAAACTCGCCACCAGTGTTCCTTCATCACTGTTGCAGCACCCTTCAGCCCCGCCTCCTTAGCAAACTCATCTTAGAAGTTTAATTACTATAGTTTGGGTCACATAAAGGTTTTTAATTGGAAGGTCAGTCTCCAGACACTCCTGATATTGAAGGCATGAAAGTCTGTTGGACCTCTGTTTTCTTCTATGATTTTAGGATTTTGTCTCATATCAAAGGGTTTTATCCATTTCGGCTGAGGTATTGTGTATGAGATGAAATAGTAACAATGAAGGGTTGTTGGTTTGTTTTTGATTTTGCTGTGCAGCCCAGTTTTCTCAATACCATTCGTGAAGAGACTTTTATTTCCTTCGCTGTGTAGATTTGTCTCCTGCACTGATGTAGTTACACTGTCCACATCCGGGTGAGCGCATGCCTCGGCACTCCATTCTATTTCATCTTTCTGTGCACCTGTTTTTGCCCCAATACCACAGACATGGGGGCAGACTCAGACTCACAGACATGGCGAGACTCACAGACATGGAGCAGAGCTGCTACTGGCTTTCCCTGTGCCCTTTCCCTGTGCCCAGCCGCTCATGAGGCGCCCGGGAGGGATGGCAGGTTCTAGCCCTGGCCTGCCACCCCAGCAGAGCCTCGCAACAAGCCAGACAACCCCCACTCCATGAGGGCCTCCATTTTCCACATCCGGACTTCCCCCTCGTCAGAACTCCACCCAGAAGACCAGCCTATCACAGCCCGGTTCATCAATAAATGCTGGATTTTGAGATGACTACAAGAGTATGCTACCCGCACAACAGAGCCTGGCAAGTTACCCGTGTCGTATTTGTTATGCCAAATACCAGTAACAATTATAGACCTCATTCCCATGACCTGATGGAATGGTTTGAGGCTCTTTATGTTCCTGGAGCAAGCAGGTGCCCTTGGGCTCTAGTTGCATGAGACAGGTCATATGGAGATGTTACTGGTGCCCGCTCGAGCCAATCGATGATGAATGGGAAGACAGTGATACCACAATGTTTAAACTTCTGTGCTTTATAATAATAGCTTGGTATCAGAATCATCACGCTGTCTCGTTGCCAGGCATCGAAAATCTGGGCTGACTGTAATGCGATTTGAGACAACTGCTGGACTGAGCCGACCGACTGGATCCCATGGGATGTCAAAGATCACGTGGCCGCCCACCTACAGATGGTCAGACTTCCTTGTAACCCTGAAGGAACGGTTTGAGGCTCTTCTATTCCTGAATCAACCAGATGCCATTGGGCTACATTGGCACGTGATAGGTCCAATGGAAATTTACTGGCGCCCCGAGCAAATCGATGAATAACGGATTCAAGTGATCATGATCAAGAATCATGATGCCTCTGGTTTTCTTCTCTCAGCTATCCTTTGGTTATTTGAGATCTTTTGTAGCTTCATAAAAATTTTGCATTTGCTTGTTTTCTGGAAAAAAAATCCCGTTGTGAGTCTGAGAGATAGTCCAGGAGTTACGGTGTTTGCCTTATAGTGCACCATGATTTGATCCCTAGCCCTACATATTGCTCTTGGTGCAGTGCCAGGAGTGCAGTTGCCCCCAAAGCACAGAGCAGGAGTGAGCCCTAAGCATCACCAGGTATGGCAAAACAACAACAATAACAACAACACACTCACTGATCCTGTTGTTACTTTTGTAGAGATTGTGTGGGGACTGTAGCTTGCTCAGGTCAGGGGTCCATTTTCATAATGCTTTTCTTTCAGTACATGTACGAGAGAATGTCTTTTGTGTATTTTTTTTTTAGTGATGCCTTATATTTTTCAGGTGGACTTTCCAACAATTTAGTTTTTAGATGTACTTGACTGTATGTTTTAAACATTTATTTTGACTTTGGTATTCTCAGAGGGAAAGAAGGAATAGATTTGATCATCCAGATGAGAATGAGTATTATATAGGGCTGGCAAAATAGGACACTAGGCACTAGGCACTATTCTTTCCTACTCTTTCTTCTCAGTCAGTAGTCTTCTGTGTCAACATTTTCTCTATTATTAACTTTGTAAACACATACCTTATGTTTATTTATATTGTGAATCTCTAGTAAATTCCATTATGTTATTTGATTAATAACCAGCAACATTTATTAATTACTTACTGCCTACTACATATTATTGTCTTATTTTACCAATGAAGAAATTAGCTACAATGACCCTGGTACTCTAGTAGAAGGGATGGTAATGACTTATACGCAGCTGACTCCAGATTACTGTCGTCTACTGCCATCAGAAATTGTTCATGCTGCTGCAAATTGCATGATTTTGTTCTCTGTTTCTGAGCTGCATAATATTCCATTGTATATTTGTATACTACAGCTTCTTGATCAACCCATTTGTAGTTGGGCATTTGGGTTGTTTCCATGTCTTGACACACAGCAAGGTAGCAACAAAGGTCCGAAGGAATAGAGTTGTGGTAGTGCCGAAAGGGAGGGCGTTGGTGTCTTTGGGAGGGAGGTGGGTGCACTGGTAGTGCATTTGGTGTTTTAATTTTGTGCATGGGAGAGCATTAGGAACAGTATTGGAAACCACAGAATCCCAATTAAAACATACGCATCCAGCTTCTAGAATTGCCCCGAGTGCAAAGAACAAATGTGCCCTCACCCTTCTTAAACATGAGGATAGGGCAGCACAGGTAGCTGAAAAGACATTCTCAAGAATTAAAATAAAAGGAGACATGATTGGCCTCTGAGAGATGGCTTACGTTGGCAGATGACCTAGGCAAGTGCGAAGACCAGAGTGTGACCCCAGCACGGCATGTCCATCCAAGCCCTGCTGGATGTGGTCCTGGGGAAATGCTGGTATGTTGTGTGAGGGCCGAGAACTGTTGGGGTAGCTCTAGTGACCTTCATCACCACCTGGGCCCAAATAACACTGCCTTACTGGGCTCTCGCGTTGAACTGCCTGACCTGCTTGGTCGAGGTTGTTTGGGAGTAAACCCTGATACTTTGACACTGCTTTTGGTGCTCCCCCCACCGAAAGGGGGGCAGGAATCGCTGAGGAAGGGTGTCGGCAGTAGGGAGAGGGTCAGGGAGCAGGTGCTTGTTGGCAGGCTCACAGATACACCTGCCACATCTGCCCAGCCTCTGTCTGATGTGATGGTACTGGAAAAGGAGGGAAAACTCTCCATAGAGGAATTGTTTCATTTCATTATTTTTCTAGTTTACCTGGAAACTTTCTTTAACGTTTTTGAGCACCGAGTCTTAATATCTATTAAGATGTAGAAAAGCACACCACATTCCTTCAGACATGGTCAAACGCCAGGCCGAGAGGCCCAGGAGTGGACATCTCTCGCATCCACCCCCACACACCCCCACCCCCCCCCCCCCCCCCCCCCTTTCGCACTTCTCTCTCTCTCTCTTTTCTCTCTAGCATGCACTAATTTTCTCTCGCCCCTTATTTCTTTGTGGGCTAAAAGGCCGAGTCTGCCAGCTGTGTGCAAGGTTAACTGACATGGAGAGTACAGTTCAGTTGATCAGACATGAAAAAAAAAGGATAAAATAAAGTTAAATGCACGGAAATCGCAACATGGTGAAAGAAATAAGTATTGAGGTTGCCCGGAAGGTAGGGTTCTTTGTGTGTGTGTGTGTGTGTGTGTGTGTGTGTGTGTGTGTGTGTGATGAGTGAGTTAGGGAGAGGGCATAAGGGTGATTGGGGAGGGAACTGCTTACTAATATGGTCATTATATGGGTGTTTAATTTGGTAAAAACTCATTGAATTGTGTATTTAAGGTGAGCGATCATCCAAACATGCAAGGAAGAAGAAAAAATTACTTAACAGTACATTTTAAAAATCTGTATTAACTGAAGAGCTAGTACAGCAGGTAGAACATTTGCCAAATTATAAACCATGCTGCCAAATTGGTTGGAGCCTCGGCATCCCATATGGTCCCCAGTACCTCCAGAGTAATTCCTGAATGCAGAGCCACGAGTAACCCCTGAGCATCGCAGGGTGTGGTCCAAAATCAAACAAACAAAAATAGGTATAGAGATTCTGAATCCCATACCTCTTGGAAGGGTAAACATTCTAAATGGTGTTTTCAGAGGAGAGGAGGATGGACAGGTTATTCGGAGCCCTATGGTGGCCTGGTGGTGCACCCCACTGTTTTGCATTTGATGAAGCAATTATTTTGCTTCCTTTCTTTTCTTCCTTAAAATAATTATGAGACTATTTGATTTTTCTTTTTCCTGGTCCTAAAAATTGTGTCACATTTTGTATGGCTCTTGAGTATTTTTTTTAATTAGCTGTGCTATTTCTTCAAATAATTCCCCTACTTACTTATTTTTCACTTTTGGGAAAGACGTGGCAGTTATTTTGTGAGGCTTCTATGTCTAGACAGTTCCTGGCACATTGTTAACACTCCATAAATATTAGTTTCACAAAACCAATGAGTTGAGAGCACGAATTATTTGCGCTTCAACGCAGTTCATAGTTTTCTGCTCAACCAATGAAACATGCACCTACATTTTTACCCCTTTTCTTCAGCCAGCTGATGTGCCAGCAAACTTTGGACTTTCCTTAAAAATTCCCTTTGTTCTTTCTTATTGAAAGCCCTGCAGTTAAAATCTTAAACTCTTATTCCACTGCCTCCTTTAATCCTGCTTATTTGAGGGCAGTGAAGAGTGATATTGAGATTCTTTTCAAGCGTCCCGTCTACAACCAACCAGTCGTGGCTGGGAAGATTGATCAAAAGAATGAGTGCGTGTGGAGGCCCGGAATTTAATTGCCAGCCCCTCTAGGTGTGCTGAGCTCAGTGGGGTGTGTCCCTTCTGATTCCTGAGCACTGGGATAGCCCTGGTGGCCTTTGAGCACCACTGGGCAGAGCACTGAGTTGTCCTACTTGCTCAGCTAGGCTGAGGATAACCTTAGTTACTACTTGGGAACCGCTAAACTTCCCACCACCCAAAAAAAGGGAATATGTGTTTGGCAATGTATGATCTGAGTAAATAAAGCCAGTATTGGAAGGTAATATAGTTAAAAATGCTAAAATGTCTTATATGGAACAAAATGAAAAGATTGAAGGACAGTGGAGAGCTAGAAGAGGGGTGATAACTCCAAAGATAAATTTGTTTGGTAGAGGATGAGGTGTCAGAACACGTATGCGTGAGAGCCCAGGATGACCATAATTATGCTTCCCACTGCTTCAGACTGAAAAAGACAACAAGACCCAGGATTAAGTGTAAACAGCCATTGCTGAAGAGGGTAGTCGGGTCTGCTGGGCTTTGCTCATGTACTTTACTTTTCAATGGCACTAGCTAATTGGATTCATCTCAATTTCTGCTGGCTTGAGTTCCTTCTGGGCTGTAGTAATTCAACACTGGTCATTATTAGGTCCTTCTCCTAAAGACCTGGCCTAGATACCTCTGGTGGGTGAGAAAACAACGTGGTGATGCACAAGAGATAAACCCAGAGTGTGCCCAGGTGTGACTCATGGAGGAAGTGGACCCAAATGTCCAAGTAGCTAGGCGGTGGGGAACCGGCGGCTCAGTGACTTACACCACAGTCGTGGTTCAGAGAAGGTCTGACTCCAGCCTGCTCCAGAGCTTTCATTTGAGCTGATTTTAACGTCTGAGTTTTGATGTAGGAGGCAAAGGCTGTGGGCAGTAGCAGTTTGACGTCTCAGAGAGGAAATGGATGGATGGGATCAGAGTTGTGCGAGAAGAAAATAAACATGTTTTAGGATGTGGTGTACACATTTCAAATTCTCAAATTGTTTTATGGTACAGGCCAGTGGGAGGCCAGATTCATTGCAGGTCTCCAGAGAGATGACCCTAGCTAGACGTGGCAGGCAGCCTCAGCATCTTTACTGTTTTATAAGGCTTCTTGAGTATCAAAAACCAAATGCCAAACCAAATCAGATTATGAAATTGTGGCATGTTCATGGTAAATTCCTCTTATACACAACATACAAAGGCTGGATGTGTAATGTTATTTGAATATCGCATCAGTACTCCAAATGTCAGATTCTACAGCCAGATAAATTGTTGAAGTTTCCGTTGACTATCCCCTTATGATTTCTGAACAATAATTTTTTTTGCTGAATTGAATACGTACTTATTGTTTATAATGAGTACAATACTAAACCCCCAAATTCTCAATAGTTATCAATTTGAAGTAGGAAATGTTTCTGGCTGTGGAAGAATATGTGAAGAGTATAGTCTCAGAGAAAATATAAAGAAACTATATACCACATGGAAAAGGTCTTAGCTATTTCTGTGCTGGGTTTCTCACATTAATAAATTTTATCACCAACATGGACAGCTTTACGGGTTTCAGAAGTTGTTGCAGATAATAAATCACAATATTTATTTATTTGTTTAGCAGCTTTGAGTTGAAATAGAGTCATAGATTGGTATAAAATCATACAAAATTTTAGGCCAAGAGATATAAGCGAATTAAATACATATTTTAAAATTGAAGTAGGTATTACCGGCAGATCATTCTCCTAATTAAAAAAATCAAGTACAAAATAAAGTTGTTTCCTTAAAATGTTTCACTTTCAATTCTGTCATCAGGGAGAAGTTTGGTGTGGGAAAGAATCAGACATGGTAGACTGAATAGCAAGAAGGTTTAGGTGCTTTTACATGTGTGATGCTTCCTGGAAGACACACTAAGCAGATGTCAGAACAGTGAAGTGTGACAAATCTTAGACTCTACTTGGCTAGAAATTGGGGTTGTGGATCCTCTTTTTCCTCTTTATCTCATGGACTTTTTCTTCTCCAAGTGAACATGAGAAAATGGATCATGACCCAAAATCAAGTTTGACCTCATGCCAAGTTTGATTATAAACATTTAGATTCCTCTTGTAAGTTAACATGCGATTGACCCAGTGGCATATATACTTGGCCTGAACT
Source organism: Cryptotis parvus (assembly GCA_021461705.1). Lineage (NCBI taxonomy): Eukaryota > Metazoa > Chordata > Mammalia > Eulipotyphla > Soricidae > Cryptotis > Cryptotis parvus. The sequence goes on from JAJIBD010024081.1 coordinate 26,604, forward strand.
TGTGCTAATTTAATCATAGAAAAGAAATTGTGGGGCTGGAGTGACAGCACAGTGAGTAGGGTGTTTGTCTTGGGCTCAGTCAACCAGGGTTCGATCCCCAGTGTCCCATATGGTCCCCTGAGCTCTGCCAGGAGTAATTCTTGAGTGCAAAGTCAGAAGTATCCCATGTGCGTTGCTGGGTGTGACCCAAAAAGCTTTAAAAAAAGGAAAAAGAAAAGGAATTGTATCTCAAATAGAATCTGACAATAACCAAAAGAAAAATAAAATAAGCAGTTCTCTTTCTTCTCTATTTTGAAGAAGAATATTTAAACTTTCATTATTTCATTTTTGAATTTGTGTGTCTCTAGTCTTGTAAGCATTAAATTGATTTGGCTTAACACGTGCTTTGTTGTATTGAGAAACACTGAAATAGAAACATTTAATATCACATTTGGTATATTTTATAAAAAAACACACAAAATGAGCAGATGGTTTAAAATTGCAGCATTAACGATAATATTTGATTTTTAATTCAAGTTCCTATCCAATACTTTATCTGGATGAAAAGCTATGCTAGTCAAAGCCTGTAATTCATAGATATTGGGAAAATAAGATGTAAGAGTTCATAAATATAGTAGAGAAAATTTCCCAGAAATTCTGTGCAAGAAGGGGCCTATAAACATTCTAATACTTGCCAACTATTTAATCTTAAAACATTTTAGTCAGCTTAGGAGGAATATAGTTTTGTCATGAATTCAGCCCAAAATTTATTGCCACATTAATGTATATATTTTCTTTACAAATGGATCTTGTCCTTTGTAATAGTAATAAATGGAGTAATCATTGCATTTTTAAACTGTTTCACACCAAGTATGAAATCTATAATTTTGTCTTTAAATATTTCCCCAACACCTAAAATATACAAATAGTGATTAAGAGACTGAATGTAATTAATCGCTACTACGTGTAACTGAGAGCTGGCATCCGCTACTTTTCCTGTTACGTTTACCGTTTATCTATAATTGCTTTATTTGTGAGAGTTTGTAATGCTTCCGGCATACTATATGCAAAATTAGTTATTTGAAAGCCATAAATTTTTTTCTTTAGTGAGGAAAAGGAGACCTTAAAGCAATGTAAAATGCAGGTGACAGTGTACTTTGTTTTATAGGAGTATCAATAAACCACGTAAAATTCAGTAAGCTCTTTTGGTCTCAGAAAGCTATAAAATTTGTGAAATAAGGATGCACTCCAATAATTTTATGTTAACAATCCATGTAGTTAGCATATTATTGCTCTACCTTAAACTCATGTCTAAATGCCAAACCAGATTTCAGAAGTTCCTACAAGATGCTGGCCTAGTGTGGTGATTGGAAATTGCTGCTACTGATTTCATGATACACCTTGTGGCTTGCTCAGATCCAAGAAACTTAACAGTGGGAGGACTTCTCTTTTTATCTGAGCAGTTGTACTGGTACTAAGCACTGAACTGAACAGTGGTACTGGTCTGGCACAGTACTGGGCACTGGTCTATTCCTGTAGGCTCGCCACCTGAAAATTATTAGTCAATAGAAAAGGTATCTAATTTAAGTGAGTTTCAGTTATGTGAACTAAATGACTAATAGTTTCATCGTGTGTGTGTATTTAACTCAACATTTCTTTGTGTAACTTAAAAAAACCAACCTCAGATATTGTTGGGTTTTATATTCTATAATACTATATTCTGTTGTACTAGAAATATTTCCTTCAGCTTTGCAGGTTTTAAATTTAAGTTTTATAAGAGAAACTAGATATTACCCCAATCGAATGCATGCACTTTACGTCAGGAAAACATGCCCAGCAGGCACCAAGGACAATCTTAACCAGATCTGGCCCTTTACTCTGTGCCTATGCCTGAGATCAAATGTCGGCCTGCAGTCACACAAAGATCATGTCAAGTGCCTCTAAGGGCCATGCAGCATTGCAGAACTCAAACTCAGGCCGACATACAAGTTGTTTGAACTTGCCAAGTCCTGGCAACTATTCAGTGAGTCTCCGTTTCACCACACGTAGTAGAAATGTCTATGAGAATAAGGTACTGGGTCCTTGAGATGGAATATTATGAGAAATAAAAGGGGTGACTTAGGAAAGTGATTTCTCTTATTACAGAACCTGGATATGAATTCCAATCCTACCACTCTCAGGCTTGAGAATTGTTGAAATTTATCTTCCCCACAGTATGATTTTCACAGCATAAAATGATATGAAAATAATGTTTGCCAACTAGTCATTCACGATCACGATCTTCCCGTTGATCATCTATTTGCTAGAGCGGGCACCAGTAATATCTCCATATGTCCTGTCTCATGCCAGTAGAGCCAGGGGCTTCGGCTTGCTACAGGAACATAAAGAGCCTCAAACCATTATATTAGGTCATGGGAATGACCTAATATAATTGTTACTGGAATTTGGCATATCAAATACAACACAAGAAGCTTGCCAGGCTTGCCGAACGGGAGGCAAACTCTTTTAAACACCTCCAAATAAAGCATTTATTGAGCTGCACGGCCCTGGCGCCCGCACGAGCCAGGCTGTGATGGGCTGGTCTGCTGGGTGGAGTTCTGATGAGAGGGAAGTCCAAATGTGGAAAATGGCGGTGCCCGTGGAGTGATGGGGGTGGTCTGGCTTGTTGTGAGGCTCTGCCGAGGTGGTGGGCCAGGGCTAGAACCCGCCATGCCTCCCGACTGCCTCAGGAATGGCTGTGCACAGGGAGAGCAAGGAACAGCTCTGCCCCATGTCTGAGAGTCTGCCAACTAGTCATTACAAAGTAAAAGTCAAAAAGTGTTAAGTGCTTTATTTGGTTATATTTAGTGCCATCTGAATATTTAAAATTTAATTAAATTTTGTTTAGTTTAAACTTAAAATCTATTCCTGTAAGTATATATTTTTATGCAAAAGCATAACATTGGGCCAGAGCAATAGTGCGGTAATAGGATGTTTGCCTCATAAGTGGCTGACCCAGGTTTGATCTCCGAATCCCATATGATCCCCCAGTACTGCCAGGAGTATTTCCTGAGCACAGAGCCAGGAGTAACCCCTGAGCATTTCCAGGTGTGTCTCAAAAAGAAAAAAAAGCATAACACCTTGCATGCTTTCTAAGTTAAATCACTATATTTTAAATTTCCATTATTATTGAATTTTAAAGCTTTATAAATTTATTCAGGTTCTGTTATTTACAGTACTGCTAATGATAGTTTCTCATGTACATGATTCAAAATCCACACAATTTAGAGTTTGTGGAGATTGGGGGTTGACAGGGAGGAGCGTTGGGGTCCTTGGAGGGGGAGAAGTGGGTCCACTAGTCATGGTTGTGGTGTTAGGATCACTTTTAAATGAAATATTTATGTAGAATGGAGTAGATGTTCAGAATTCTTTCATTGTTTATTCTGTGCCATAATTGGCCATTTAAATTGTTCTGTTGGTAGGTGTGGTATGAACCAAGAGCCTCTTGTATAATTCTATAAGTGTAGGGTTTTTGTTTTTAAATGGAGAGAACAAAACTTCGCAGGCACTGTGAGTTGTTGGTGTTTGGGGATGAATGTCAGATGGCAGCAATTGTCTGGATTCAGTCTGGAACCTCTCCTTAGGTAATAGGATTAGCACGTTGTTGGAGCTGTGATCTATAAGGATATATTTTGTTCCTGAATGTTCTAGCTAGTAATCTTAGGCTCCAGTGACATGTTTTACAATGTGACTGACACCTTGGAATGGAAAGCACAGACCTGGGCCTCTTTCTGTCTGAGGATTCGAAATTCAAAGACTAAAAATGGAAACCATTCTGAAGGAAGGCTGTGATTCTGTATTCAGGTTGCTCATCAGAGTCTTTCAGCGACAGCCTTCGCTCCTCACTGATGGTCCATGAAGGAGTCTGACTGGTAACCTGAATATAGAATAGCCTTGTGCACATATGCATTTTGGAGCCAGGATTCTGTAGATGAGAAATTTTCCTTATATTTTTTAGAAAGTGTGCAAGAAACTATTTTCAGGTTAAGTGTCTCACTTGATAACTAAAACCGTTGGAGTTAGTGTGACGGTTTCCTTTCTTCTTTCCTTCCTTATTTCCTTCATTCCTTCCTTATTTCCTTCCTTCCTTCCTTCCTCCCTCCCTCCTTCCCTCCTTCCCCCCCCCTTCCTTCCTTCCTTCCTTCCTTCCTCCCTCCCTCCTTCCCTCCTTCCCTCCCTCCCTCACTCCCTCCATCTCTTCCTCCCTCACAGAGGTAGCTGAGACCTCCGAAATAGCACTTAGGGTTCCAGGGCCCACTCCCAGGTGATTCAGTGCTGACATCCAGGGATGTAAATATTAATCCTTGGGGACCACCAGGACCACACTCAGCCATTCTCAGTGGGCCTTGTGGTACAGGGATTGAACTTGGGTCCTTGACACTCTCTCTCTCTCTCTCTCTCTCTCTCTTCATATACACTCACACACCTATCACACTTACACTCCACACACATTACACTCTACACTCTCACATACACTCACACACTCATACATATATGCACTCACACACATACACTCTACACTCACTTACATACATTCCCTCTCTTTCTCACACACACACACACACACACACACACACACACAGAGCCTCTGCTGCTTCCGGGAAGACAATCTGTGTATTAGAGATATGTGCTCTTGGTAAGTGAAATCAGATCAAGCCGCAGAACCTGGTTGTGTCACAGTCTTACTTGTATTCTAATGTTTTGATTCCTTTTATTCATCTGCCCAATCCTCTCTGTCCCTTTGTGGTGGTGGCTGATACTGTTGTACAAATCAGGGCTTGTCGGGGTCCTATATCAGTTGTGGCGCTGGCACACTTGGTTGCAGTGCTCGCTGAAGGCCGTTCTTTAGTTGTAATGCACGTGTACCTACCGTGGCTCCCACTGCTATCTGAGGCACACAAGCCAGGGCTGTGGACCCACCCAGGGGCACTGCAGTGTGTGCACCTGTGCTTCCGTTTCCCCCTTCTCTGTCATTGCTTCTACTTCCTCAGCTGTAGTGTAACTGAAATTGCCTGTGGCACCAGGGACCACTGACAGCAGAGCCACCAGAATCCATTTCTCCATGTGGGACACCAGGGTCTTAGACTCTTGACCAGATGTTTTTCAAGGAGCTACTCTAAGCTATAGTGTTGTTCCTCTGAGTCTTTATATTGTCTTACACCTTCACATGAATAATGACTATGAAAAATATTATTCTAGAAAATGTCTCTATATTTGAAATATCCTGTAACTTTCCATTAAGTATAATTTTATAGATAGGATCACAATATAATTTTTAAAAACCAATCTTTTGAGGATTAAAAGATCAAAACTATAAAATCCACTTAGTAATTTAATAAATTAAATGCATTTCCATTGTGTAGTAAAATAGCATTTGTTACAAGTTTTCCATTTGGAATTTTAAGTTGCTTTTTTAATATGTGCTGTTTATCCCTTTATTCTTTTTGTTTAGTTTTGTTTTAGGGCCACATCCAGTGGTGCTCAGGGTTCACTCCTAGCTCTGTGCTCAGAGGTCACTCCTGGCAGGGTTCAGAGACCATGTGGGATGCCAGGGATCAAACCCTGGTTGGCTGCATGCAAGGCAAACCCTCCCGCTGTACTGTCTGGCTCCCTGCTTTATGTCTTGACTCGACTTTCTGACTAAACTGCATTTACCCTGTCCTGCAGGTTTGAGTGTAGGTCAAGTCTGTGCTCAAGAAATCACCGGTACCTCCTATATGAAGTCCCTTGGCTTCAGCATCAGAACTGTTACCTCAGCCATTCTATGACTGCCTCAGCCTTGCCTTTCTGAGCTCCCATTTTCTAGCTGTTAAGCGGAGCCTAGTACATCTCTAGGGCGAGGGTGAGAAATGCATGAGAGCAAATTGCATCTAACCTAGCCCATGGTTGATGGGTGCTGGAAAGAGAAATGTGACATGTTGAAGGTGGGTTGCAGCTGAAGACATGCTAACAACAGCTGTGGCCTTGATACTGTTGGCCATTTCTTTTTTTTTATTTTAAAAAGCGAATGAAACTATGTAATCTCCCTGCTAGTATGATCCAGCTGCAAATAGAGAGGGTTTAATTAAATACACTTGCAGATAAGAAGTTCCTATCTCAAAAGGTTATTTTAAAAACTTAAAGATATATAACTCAAAAGTCTCATCACACACTAAGCTCTTGTAAAAGTCATTATCAGTGTGAAATGGGACTTGTGTAACACAGGTTAGGTGCTGTGAATTTTGGCCACTGAGATTGCAGTGTTTTCTGCTTATCAAATTCAGGCTCATCTTTACTTAGGCCAAGCTCTGAAATGTCTGTTGATAATTAAAGTTGCTGATTTTTGATAACTTACTTGAGAATTTATTGATATAAATAACTGTTCCTTTGGGATCCTTAATCTGTAATCTTTAAGTTCAAAAACACAAAATAACAAATAGGAGATTTTTGTTTTTTAGAAAGTTGCACTTGTGGGACGGAGCGATAGCCCAGCGGGTAGGGCGTTTGCCTTGCACGGGCCGGCCCATGTCTGCCAGGGTACGATCCCGGCATCCCATATGGTCCCCGAGCACCGCCAGGAGTGATTCCTGAGTGCAGAGCCAGGAGAAACCCCTGAGCATTGCGGGTGTGACCCAAAAAAGCAAAAAAAAAAAAAAAAAAGTTGCACTTGTGAGAAATATTTCTTAATATGCTCTATCTTTTATTCTAATTTATTCAGAATCTAGAATAATTAGCTTAGTCTTAGGCTGGGATAGTTTTTCAGGCAAACAGAGCAATAACTGTTTTGAATCAGCCAGCGTGGTTTTTGGTCTATAACCAGAGGCATGTCTAGCAGTCACGCATGTTTTGGACTGTATTAATCAATGACTCACATTTGTTCTGATTGACTCTCACTTTGTCCAGTATTTTGATATTGCTTCTGCATAGAAATCTTTCTATCATTACCCATAATCCAGTTTGCTGCAGGGTGGGTGTGGATGATCCGGGCTGTGATAGTCTGGTCTGCTATGTGGAGTTGTGATGAGAGGGAAGTCCGGATGTGGAAAATGGCGGGCCCCATGGAGTCAGGGGGTCGTCTGGCTTGTTGTGAGGCTCTGCTGAGGTGGCAGGCCAGGGCTAGAACCCTCCATGCCTCCCGGGCGCCTCATGAATGGCTGGGCACAGGGAGAGCAAGTAGCAGCTCTGTCCCATGTCTGTGAGTCTCTGGTTCAGCATACCTGGGCCAGATTGAAAAAAAAAAAACTGCTTCCCTCTCGTCACAACTCCTCCCAGCAGACCAGACTATCACAGCCCGGATCATCCACACCCACCCTGCAGCAGCTTTTCTTTTTTATCAATCCGGCCCAGGTATGTTTTCTGATGCTTTCCATTTATTTTTTTTGATACAAATTTCCTGGTTCTTCCCTGTTCTTCTCCATGACCCTCTCTCTCCTGACCACACTCTCAGCTTCTGAAATCCCTCTAGTGAGAAAATGCTTAGAAGATCCTAGCTGCCTAGCTTGAGTATTTGAGGATTTTATTGGAGTCTGACAAGAGAAATCAGATTCACACTCGAAGGAAAGTACACATCATCTCATTGATTGATCAGTCAACACCTTTTGTGATGTTCTTAATCAATACCCTCGTTATGATTGGCCGCATCCAGTACCCCAAGTTTCCAGGAACATGTCTCATGTCTCTCTTCACTGGTATGTTGTCTGTTGTGTTTATTTTCTATGAAAAATGCTGTTTATATATAGTAGAACAATGCCATTTTGCATTGAAAGAAATAAAAGACCTTAAAATAATATCACAAATTTTATAGTAACTCTGCTTGTGAGACATATAGGCCTCTGATTCTGGCATTTTGGGTATCTGAGAGACTTAAGGTTGCAGAATAACTCAGAATACAAGCCTCTATTTGTAATTCAGAACATGAAGCTCAGAGTAGCACAGGGATGGATAAATTTCAGCTCTATATCAGCATTGGGCAGCTGGCCTCTTTGAGACCATAGATTTGATATTGTTCAATCAGATCAAGGTCATATAGTTGAGTGTGTGATGGAACATAGGCAAGAACCCAGACTTTCGGCTTCTAATCACATTTTATTTCACTTCGTTATTTTATTATAAACATCATGGAAACCTTTATATAAATACAGTTTTATAACCTGTAATTCATTATGTAGGCATGGAAAGTTAAGATTCTGACATTTTGATTATATGCAAAGAAGTAAAAATTATCTTGTTAAAAATATCGCGCTTATTATTCAGTTTTTGGGAAAAAATGGAAAAGACCTGGGGAAGAGAACTATTGTATCATATGTATGTCTTTTAAATATGACCCTTTGTTTCTGAGCTTTTTAAAAACAATATATGTCTTGAGGTCTTTTAAGGGCACATTTCAACATGGATCAAATATTTAGGGAATTAGTTTAAACTATTTATAGGTAATTGGCCAAACATTCATATATGTATGAAATAGAAATATACTTGTCAGCGTCAGAGTGTTACTGTGATGTTAAAACTAAAACAACACAAGTTTTAAAGTAGGTGAGTATCTTTTGGTTGTTTCCCTATGTAACATTGTTAGCACAAGATAAATATTGACTAATTAGGCATAAAACCCAGGCCTCAGACAAGTTCCTGGAATATATTTTTTGTCCATTGTCCTTAATAAACAGAAAAAATTATAAATGTCTGATGTAACCTTAGCTACAAATTTCCAGATATTCCTGGTATGTGAGTCCAAGGTGATATGTAAGAGTAGATCGACTATTTGGAGAGACAGTTATTCCTCAAAACAAAGAAGGATGGAAATATGTCCAAATATTTCAGGAGCTCGCCTTCTCTTATGGCCAGCCCAACATTGCTTGACATATTCTCAAAAGTGTAGGACAAGATCTAGCTAATGTCGTATCTTTTTTCAGGGTGTTGAAGTGCCTCCTCTTTGCAGATGTCAACCCCATTTCCCTCTGTTCTAGTATATCCCCTTTATTCAGTCATTGGTATGCAGCTTCCTTGCAAGAACTGGCTGAAGAAGTGAGTCACAGGAGATCCATTCATGTGAATGTATATACACCGCGTAACCCCCACTAAAGATAGTTTCTATTGTACTGTGGTTCTTATTAAGGTTGGTACATTACCAGCTCTGGTTAAAACCGAGCAAAATAACAAAGTGACAAGGAACCTAGCCTTGCACTCAGATGGTACTAAGTTTGTCTTTTCTTTGAGATTTTGAATGAGTTAAAGTGTTATAAGCATCCCTTAGGCCAATATTTGCTCATCTGTAAAATGAAGATGATGGAGTTTCATCAGCTATATTATTGAGAAGATTAAAAATATGTATTAACATTTGAGCAATTTTCTTAGCATTAGTGCATGAAAATGTCAGTGTGGCAACAAAAATAATAATGTATTGGCCTTCTGAAACTGAAAGGAGAGGGACAGTGAGAAGCTGAGAATGCTAATGATTTTGGAGTGCACGCATTATTGTCCTGAGTTTTTCCCACTTTCCTGATAAATTGCTTGGGAAAATGTTCAGACCCTGATAGTTCCATTATGTGCCATACATCACTCTGCTTTCCACTATTTATATTTTTTCTCGTTTACATTTTTTCTAATATTATAAATAGGATCCATATGCATCAGAATGAATAGTTATTATCTGAGAGTCCACCCACAAAGAGCTTTTGGGTAGAAATAGTATGGGTGTGAGTGAAACAGATAAAAGTATGTCACTTGTTACATAAATGTCACCTGTGCTACAGGATATTAGGAAGGGAAAGAACACATAGGAATTTTCCAGCAGGGTCTGACTGTCAGCTTCACTTTGCAGTGTGGAGAGTGGAAAAGGATGTTTGGTACCAAACTCTAAGCTTTATCTTGAAATGAACGTTGTAAACAGAATAATGGCAGATGATTTTATTATGTTTAGTGAATGACAAATAATAACAGACCTAGTTGTAGGCGTTTGTGGATTAAAAATGTATAAGTACTGAAATCACCTGTTTGTTTTACTGGAGACTTGCTTTCATATACAGAATTTAGAAATAATTTCATATTTGAATGTTATTGAATATGTTGGACATTGAATAGTCCATTTTTTGTGGTTGTTGTAGCTGATAGTTTTTGTTGTTGTTGATGAAAGTTTTGCCTGTGCTCAAGATGTACTCCTTGCTCTGTGCCCAGGGATTGTTTCTGGAAATGCATGGAGGAACATATGGAGTGCGGGGAATTAAATAGGGTTGGCCTCCTGCAAGGCAACCACCTTAACCCATGTACAATCTCTCCAGCCCTAGTTTTCATTTTTTTATCAAAGATGGTACTTTTGTTGTAACATGAGTATTTGATTAAATGGGAGCTTATATGAATATGTTGAACTCTTATTGGTTTAATGCCAGTTTATTGATACACTGCACATTATTCAGCTTTGTTTTGTCATAATTTTTAGAAAGAAGAAAATCTTGCTCTTGGTGAGATTATATAAATATTTTATATATTATATGATTATATATTATATATTAATATAGAATATATTTTATATATTATTATATAAATAATGGTATTTATATAAATAAAAGGGCATTTACGGCTGGTACAGCCTTTCTGGACGGCTGGTACAGCCCCTTTCTGGGCGGCTGGTACAGACAGCCTTTCTGGAAAACAATATGGACATTCCTCCAAAGACTAGAAATTGAACTCCCATTTGACCCAGCCATACCACTCCTGGGAATCTACTCTGGGAAGCCAAAAATACGCAGCGGAAACACCATCCCTACTTTTATGTTCATAGCAGCATTATTCACAATAGCCAGAATCTGGGAAGCAACCAGAGTGCCCGAAAATAGATGACTGGATAAAAAAGCTTTGGTATATCTACACAATGGAATACTATGCAGCTGTTAGGAAAAATAAAGTTATAAAATTTGCCTACAAATGGATGGACATGGAGAAGATTATGTTGAGCAAAATTAGCCAGAAGGAGAGAGACAGATACAGAATGACTGCATTTATCTGCATAACATAAATATATAGGTACATATTATGATACCAATATCCAAGGTCAAGTGAATCATACATCAGGAGGTCCTGTCAAAGGTGGAAATTATCACAAACGTGTGGGAGTCAGAGGCTAGGTAAGACAGAAAATGGAACAGTGTGCTAACAATTGTTGAGGGTACTTATGCCAACCTAGAACTGAGCATTAAATAGAGGCAAAAAGATATACATGACAACCCTTTAATGTATGTTCTGTAATCCATAGTCTGGAGGGGAAGGAAAAGAGAAAGAGAGAGAAATGGAAAGAAATAAAGAACCTGCCATGGAGGAGGGCTGGGGAGGGGGGGGAACCGGGGGCGTTGGTGGTGGGAGATGGGCACTGGTGGCGGGATGGGTGCTGCTACACTGTATGACCAAAACCCAAATATGAACATTTTAATTGTATATTTTTGTAATTGTAAAAATAAAAAATTAAAAAAAAACCAACAACAAAAAAATAAAGGGCCTTTATATAATGCCCTTTCTGTCTTTGTAACAGGTCCACAGTTCGTTACCCTCTTGCAGTTAACAGACAGCTTGCACTGTGTAAAGGCTGTATTTGTCCATTTAGTGCTATTTCAAAGTTGTGTATCAGTTCCTTTTACTGATGTCCTGTTACGGCCAGCCACTGTGCTGAGTACAGGCCACAACCGTGAACAAATTTTACATAAATCCCGGCTCTTGCGGAGTTTGTGCTCAGAAAAGAAACCAAGCAGTGAGTAAATTGGTCAGATTACACAGAGATTAAACATCCAGCAGTAGTGTAGCGAGATGGGGCTAGAAGGAGCGTGGGGAGTTGGTTCCAAAGATGGATGAAGCAAGAGGGTGGTCACTGAACACAGACATGAAAGAGTGAAGACGATGTCACATAGGCGCTTCGAAGGGAAAATGCTCTCGCAGGGGAACGAGTGCAGTGACCCTGAAGCGGAACAAGCCTGGGAAAGGCCAGAGCGCCTAGGATGGAACACTGAGAGGGGGTGGCTTGTCTCTTAAGAACCTCCCTTGTCATTTTAAAAGACTTTGCCTTACTCCGGTTGAACAGAAAAGGTGCAGAGTGCTGGCCAGGGCGGTAGGATTCCTTTCCCTTCTGCAGGGTACTGGAAGAAGCATTTCTGAGTACATAGTAAAGCCGGAGGAGCCAATGTGGGGGGACAGTCGCTGGCAGCTGGGCAATGAAAGAGACCATCTGTCTATGTGAGACACATAGATGGCACCTAGTTGGATGCAGCTCCGGAAACAAAGGGACTGTTGTTTTTTTATTGAATCCACATGCAGTAGGCCATTACAAAGCTGTTCGTGGTTGGGTTCAGTCCTGCCGTGTTCCAGCACCCATCCCTCCACCAATTCACTTTTCCCAGCACCAATGTGCCCCATTCCTCTCCCTTGTCACCCCACAGTCTGCCTCTATGGCTGGCCGTTTCCTTCTCTTACCTTTTCTGTCTACAAAGGGACTGTTTGTATTTCTTTTTGTTTTTCTATACTTTTCTCTCCTTGTAGTTCAGGTTTTCCATGGGAGGGAGGGGAAGTTAAATAGCGGCTGTTTACCCACTTTTGGTCATTCCTGCTAGGATATGGACTTGGCGTGTTATTGCACTTCATGCTCTCCCCTGTGTTTTTATATGCTGCATAGTGGACTTCACAGGCACCTGTTGGACGAGCGATGCCTCAGGTGGCTAGGAAAATCTTAAGAGTAAGGTGGCGCAAAATCCAGTGTCAGGCGAAACGTGGATCAGGAGGTCTTACCAAAAGTGGAAATTACCGCAAATGTGTGGGAGTCAGAGGTTAGGTAAGACAGAGAAAGGAACATGTGTGAATAAATGTCAAAAGGGGTGATACCAACCTAGAACTGAGCATTAAATACAGGCAAAAAAAATTGCACATGATGGCCTCTAAGTTTATGTAGTGCAACCCACAATGTGTAGGAGAAGGAAGGAGAGAGAGGAGAGAGAAAAGAGATAAAGAACCTGCCATTTAGGCAGGCTATGGGAGGGGAGGGAATTGGGACATTGGTGGTGGGAAATGGGCACTGGTGGAGGGCGGGGTGCTAGAACACTATGTGACCGAAACCTCTAAACATGAACAACGTTGTAATTGTATATCTCACGGTGGTATAATAAAATATTTAATTAAAAAAAAGAGTAAGGTGGCTCGCCTCTCTTTCCCCTCGAGCAACATGCATATTGGAGGCCATGTATAAGCCATGCAATCACCAATAGCCCTCCTTTTCCCAAGAATAGGATTTGGCTGCCTGCAAAGAATTCACTGCACTACAAATTCATTAAGTGACTATCTGTCATTGCTGATGACTGGGGTTGTCAGTATTACTGGAATCAAATTGAATTGTTGGAAGGTGAATATTTCCAAGTAGAAACATTTGTGATCTTCTTTTACCTTCACCTTTTCTTTTTGTAGTATTCACATATCTAAAGTAGGTAAAGCAATACTACCACCAGAATAACCTCCCTTTCGAATGCAGGGGGGAATTATAATTTCAAAATTGTTGAATTTTTGCTGAGCAGTAATCTTAGGTAGACTATTGCCTTGTACATGTCAGAATATTTTAGACAAAGATGACACTTGTCTGAAATTTAAATAATGAGACTGATGACATTTTACTTTTAATCTACAAGATACATTGAGTGCAATTAAAATATTCAAGTTATGTCTAAGAAAATAGCATAAATAACCTTTCTGTGTGACTTAATTTAAATGTAAAATATATTTTAAGTATTCCACTGAAAGGATGAGAGATGTTATAATAGTCAAGAAAGCAGAGGGTGTTTTTTTGTATTTAGGAATATATCATGGAGCAGCTGTTGCAAAATTTGAATGAGAAAAATCTGAATGGGCAAAAATACCTTTATAGTCAGAGGGACTAATGTATCACTAGAATTGTGTTTGTGAATTGCCATTTGTCTAGGAGATTGGATTTTTTTAGTATTACAGCAATAAAGTTCAAAGAAGGTAGATTAATGTGGTGAAGTTAGTGTAAAAATTTGAATGTTCAGCATAAAAATTTGAAGTTATGTTGCATGCAATAATACTCTATCTCATACATAGGTTACTGAAAAGATTAATATTTTATGTTGAAAAAGCTACTTATCTGAATAGGCTCTCAATTAGAATATTCTCCATTAAAGAAGTATATATTTTTCATTTTTCAGCTGAAATAGCAATACGACTCAGGGACAATTGATGTTTTTGCTTTGAATCTGACGAGCTTTTGCACAATGTAGAATACATGCTAGTCATCATCCCTTTGAAACTTTCTTTTAGAAGAATGTTTTGGGTAAGGAACAGCTAGTTACTGGGATAACGGAGGGAGGAGAGCCAGAGGTGCCTTGTGGAATGCGGGTTTCTTGTTCTCTCTTCCTGTTCTTTTGTAGTGTCCACGGCCTTCTACATTCCCTGCTTCTCTCCCTTTCTTGCTGATTCAATTACTGCCTTCCACAATGTGACTGAATATCTGTAATAGTCCAGGTATTGTTATAGGAGGCAGAAATAGAGCTCCCCGTTCTCTTGGAGCTCTGCACCATGTGAGGAAAGGGATCAATAAACAACTGAGACAGGTGGAAATATTTACAAGGCATTGGCCAGACGGAATGCAGTGAGAGTAATGCAGTGTTGTATGGCACCAGGAGAGGCTCTGCGCCTGGGGAAGCTGAAGAGTAATAGTTGAAGAACAGAACGGGGTGTGTGTGGGGGTGTACTTGGTGCCCTTTGGTCTTCACTTGGTCCCACAGATTCCAAATAACCTGCTGCCTGCAACTTTCCACGTTCTGTGTCTTGAGTCACTGACACTTCCAGCCATGCTATGATCCATGTAGACTGTCGTTCCCTGATGGAGCTTTACTCCCTGTATAAATACACTGACCCCGGATTTTAGAAGGCTTCCCCAGTCTTTCAATCCTCTGCCTTATTCTTCTGCAATCACACAATGTTTTCTGTGCCTGTTATAGGACTTCTCACATTGCTGTAATATTCGTTTGTCATTCCTTTCCAAAACACCATTCTTCCTGCCCATCAGCAGGTCAGCATCACTTTTATTATTCTTTGTTTTCCAGAGGGTAAGGGAAGTGTCAGAAACAAATGTATCAAATAGCTGCTTGTTTCCAATTTGGTTTGGGGCCACACCCAACTGTGCTCAGAGCTTACTCCTGGTCTGCACACAGGGATCACTCACTCACTCACTCTCATCTATCTATCTGTCTGTCTGTCTGTCTGTCTGTCCATCCGTCCGTCCGTCCGTCCGTCCATCCATCCATCCATCCATCCATCCATCTATCTAATCTATCTATCATCTATCTATCATTATCTATCTATCTATCTACCTATCTATCTATTATCTATCTATTTATCTATCTATCTATCTATCATCCATCTATTTACCTACCTACCTATATTTACTTATTTATTTATGGCTGTTTGGATCACACCCGACAATGCTCAGGGGTTACACCTGGCTCTGCACTCAGGAGTTACTCCTGGCGGTGCTCAAGGGGCCATTTGGGGTGCTGGGGATTGAACGTGGGTTGGCAGCGTGCAAGGCAAACCCTAGCCGCTGGACTATCTCTCTGGATCCACAGGGATCACTCTTGGTGGGCTCAGGGAAGCATGTGGGGTTCTGGGGATCAAACTTCGATGCAGCCCCATGCAGGGAAGAGCAGCCCTGCCGCACTATCCCCAAGGACTGTGATACTTTAAACAAATTTAAACTGTTACAGAGTTGACTGATAGGGTAATTTCAATCCACAAATGTTTCTTGCATTTCTAATTCCTAATTTATGAAATAGAAGCATAAAATTAAACATAAGGGATAGGGGCCGGAGCGATAGCCCAGCGGGTAGGGCGTTTGCCTTGCACGCAGCCAGCCCATGCCAGCCCGGGTTCGATCCCTGGCATTCCATATGGTCCCCTGAGCACCGCCAGGAGTAATTGCTGAGTACAGAGCCAGGAGAAACACCTGAGCATGCGCGGGTGTGACCCAAAAAGCAAAAAAAAAAATAATAATAATAAAATAAGGGATTGATTGAATGAATCTGTTAATTCACAATAGTATAAAAGATTCATTAATAGCTATTTCTTCTCTTTCATAATTTATATATTCTTAACCGAAAGAACAGAATTCTGAATCAGAAGAATCAGAAGAATTATGAGACACGTTGAAAAACAGCATAATTATATAAGTAATTTTTTGACTGCACAGTGGAATTACATAAGGTTTTTGGAGATCTGTATGATTTATTATAATGTGATTCATCATGTGGCTCACCTTAAATTATAAGGTGCCTCTGAGAAAAATGCTGTGGCCTCAAAGAAATAGTTTATAGGATGTCAGAAATTAGTATATATTTTTATAATTTTCAGGGACAAACCTTTAAATATTTTAAAGACCTACTCCTTTTTGAGTATTTGGTTGAACTGTTTGTCTTTCTGCTCTTAAGATGAAAAGAACTTGACCCTAGTGAGTTTATCCTGACAGTTGTAGAACTGCTTCCACGTCTGCGGTCATTACCTTTTAAAATTTTTGTTTTAAGGGCAGTGCTGGGCAGTGCATGGTGCTTACTCCTGGCTCTGTGCTAGAGGTCACTCCTGGCAGAGCTCAGGGAAACATATGGGGTTCCCAGGATCAAATGGGCAGTCAGCCGTATGCCAGGCAAGCACCGCAGCCCCCTTTGCTGTTAAAGAAAGCATACTCTCGCCCCTTTGTGTCACCGCGAGTGACTGAGGGCGGCACACATTCTTGGTTGTGGTGCTCACACAATCTGCCTCAACATTCACGGGGTCACCACGTGAGCTGCGATTCTTGTGTACATGCTCAGCTTGGCCACCTCCTTGTGCGGTGCTCTGGGGCTCCCACTCTCTAGATGTGGTACTCGCACACATCTGGAGAGTGTGCTCAAGAGGCTGTCTACAGTGCCAGCTCTGGGGAGCCCCAAGCGCCAGGAGAGCTGGCCCATCATCTGAGCATAGGGGTGGAGGGCGACACAAGGCATTAAACTAGGGACCTCAGGCCTGTAAGAGACTTCCTGTGCTTTTAAATCACACTCTTGTTCTTGAGCATCCTCGGGGACTCTTTGTTATTGCCTCAGAACATCACGGCATTTCCTGAGTTTTGTGATTGTCTTTTAAAGTCTGCATGTGATTTACCACTCAATTTATTTATCTATTTTAAGTGTTATATCACCATGAGACAGACAATTGCAAAGCTGTTCATGATTGGATTTTAGCCATACAGTGTTCCAGCATCCATCCGTCCTCCAGTGCACATTTCCCACCACCAGTGTCCTCAGTTTCCCTTCACTCCCCCACTCCCTGCCTGCCTTTATGGCAGGCACTTTCCTCTCTCTCTCGCTCTCTCTGTCTCTCTCTCTGTCTCTCTCTCTCTTCCTTTGCACATTTTACCACTCATCTTAAATTTCACCAGTCTTTTCACACAGTCTTAAGATTCTTTGGAAATGACTCCCCCCCAACCCCCCCCACACACACACTTGCTGTCACCTACCCTCCCGGGAGGAATGCACTTGTTTTGTTCTTGGCAGAAATAGCTGCATTCCAAGACCACTTTAATAGTGCTTGTTCTGAAATGTCAGTTAATCGAAGATAATAATGATCAACTCATCTAAGTAAAATGGAGAGATGAGATAAGACATGAATATGGTTGAATAATTTCTTAACTTTTGTTTACCTCATATGTGGGGCAGAGAAATGTATTTAAACTCCCAAGGTTCTGGATGAACAATATTTTGGGGGCAGGGATGAGATTTGAGGGTCACAGTCTGCAGTGCCTAGGAACTACTTATGGCTCTGGGCTTGGAAGTTGCTCCCCATGATGCTCAAAGGACCATGTGGTGTTGGGCTCGAACTGCAGCCTCCTGAATCGTAGACAGAAATGTACATTGGAGCTCCTGAGTGTGTGAATACAGCCCAGAATGAGCAATAATCCTTGTCATTTAAAAAGACAAATGTAGCATCATTGTTAATGGACTTTTAAAGTAGGCTCTGCTATGTTTCAATTTTGATGCATTGTGAGTTCAGGGCAAATAATTGTTTCATAATGAGTGTGTCTATTCTTGATCAGAAAATAAAACCAAGAAATAGCAAGAGAGCTTCTGCTTCATGTTATAATCTATTAGTAATAACACATGTATTGTGAATATCCTTAATACATGGTTTAAAAGCTTGATTAAGATGGAAGAGTTTCTAGGTTTTCACCTTTAAATATTCTTTAATATGTTGAGTTGACAGTGACGGATTGGCTAATACGCAATAAATACAGAATAAAGTTTTGGAATAATCCTTGAAATATCACCTCCTACTTCCTGACTCTTAAGAGAGCTATACCTAAGTATTTGAATTCCTAAAGATCATTGAGGAAAATTTTGTTATATCTTTATTATGATAGACTTATCATATTCACACATGCAGAGAGCTAGACAGTTTAAAAAAACCTCTATATCCTTCTAGAACCACTTCCCAAATTAAGAAATTGAACATTATTGTTAGCTTACACCGGCAGTTCTCTGTGGAATTTCATTTGCTATCTATTAAAACAAATTTCAAGTGTCTTCAAAATTTGGGCTCTATAATCATTGTTTCTTCTAATTTTTTGGCTGTATTATTGGAAATCAACAGTGGTTACACGTCGATTATACACAGTGGTTCTCACAGGCACCATGATTTGTAATACTGTTAATAATAGTTTCAGTCATCCAGTGTTCCAACTACAGACCCACTTCCAGTGTCAACATATCTTCACACTGTGCAAGGTTCTCCCCATCCCCACACTGCCTCCTTACCAAATTTGTTTTTAAAAACTTAATAATTTGGGTCATAGGTTTGCATCAGTGTTAACTTTTACAGTTATTCTGTACATAGATTCCTACCTCTACAACATCAAAGTGTCCAAGGCTCTCCTTAGGTTACCTACAGTCCACCTCATTACTGCCCCCCATTCCTTCACTCCCCATTCTATTTCTAATTTCTATAATCCGAGGTCATGAATGGTCACTGATAAAATTTGTATGGAATACAAAACACTTTGAATAGCGAAATCCCTTTTAGAAATAAGATAATGGCTAGTACTGTGTTTCCTGGCTTAAAAGTATATTTTAAAGCTGTAGTACTCAAACAGCATGGTACTAGAATAAGGATAGACTGTCAGACCAATGGGTTAGATCTGAATACCCATTGATAAACCTTTACCTATATGGTTCGTCTATTTACAGCAAAGGAGCAATGGGAAAATAACACACTTTCTAAATTTTTCCAGTTTATATTTGAACAAACGATTTCCACCGGCCAAAAAGTTACTAGTTGTGAAATTAGAAGTAGTCAGTGAAGTTAGGGTAACATTAACCTGAAGCTAATGAATAAAATCTGTTTTCCTAGTACGATATTATTTATTAATATTGGATTACACTCTTAAGTATTACAAAGATAATACGTAAGATCCTTAGATAAAGGAAAAGCTATTTGTCATTCCTAATTATCTAAAACTAATAAATAAGAAACAAACCTTTTGCAAAATGATTCAGGCTGCTTTTAGACCTAATTTCCCAGGCTGATATCAGACAGTCCAGCAAACGTCAGGTAATTATTGGCCAAATAGAGATAAATACTTGATTTAATTTATTCAACATTATATTATATGGGTAAATATTCAAACAAGAAATATGTGGTGTGTTTATATTAAGTGAATGATGGTATCTTTATACTAAGGTATCTTTATAATAAAATACAGGTCTCTTTTGTCATTATCTCAACGTGTCTTCATTTATTATACTTGGCACAGAATATTATAAGTAATAATAGCTATATGTTTTATTTATAAAGTAAGCATTCTTATTCAAAAAAGTGTAAAGTGATACAGCAATAAGTAGTTCATATGTTTGTCAGTATGCTCCACTGTCAGAATAAGATGAGTTGTTAGAAAGTACTTTTGAGAAAAATGCTTATTGCCATTGTTTGAAAACCCTGTTATGTTTTTAATTCTCTTGAATGTTTTCTCATGTGTTCTTCACAGCAGCTCCATCAGATAGGGATTATTATGTCACATAGGGATTACTGCATCAGAAAAATTAAGTTCCTTGCTACTTGCAACAGCTAGTACTAACAGAGGTTTGGGTTTTCTATTTGGATCCAGAGTTCTTGCTCTTCCTCTTGTGGCAAGAGAATCAGTCTATTAACCTAAGACTTAATATGACAAAAAATATTTTCCTGATTCCCAAGAATTAATATAAACCAGAGCAACCAACACATTATGCGGTCACATTCTCAACTTTCAGACTCCATAGTTCCTCAGAGCTCCATCCAAGAGAAAACCTGATCTTTTCCCTATAAGTTTCATCAGCAAATGCTTGAGATGAGAGCTTTCTACTGATAGTATACCACCTATCTACTGATAGTATACCACCATGGCAGAGCCTGGCAAGCTATCCGTGTTTTATTTGATATGCCAAAAACTAGTAACAATTATGGATATCAATTCCAAGACCTGAAATATGGTTTGAGGCTCTTCCTGTCCCTGGAGCAAGCAGATGCCCTTGAGCTACACTTGCTTGCGACAGGACATATGGAGATGTTACTGGTGCCCGCTCTAGCAAATCCATGAACAACGGGAAGACAGTGATGCAGTGATTATTGGAAATCGATAGACTCCATAAAACCCTCTTGAGAGAAGTTGTAATATTTAGGGATCGCTTCTCCAGGGCCCATTTAGCAGTTAAGGTGTGGTGTGTTTGGTATTTCAAATGCAGGTGCTTAAAAGAAAAAGTTCAGAAGGTTTGAGTGGATGGAATTGAGAAGAGATGTTTTGATCGACACTGACTGAATCCTTCGTAATGATGTAACAAATGCAGCAGATTTACAACTGGGTTTTGAAATAACAGCATAGAAATCTGCTTCTAGGAGGCAATTTTCAATTAAAAAGACATCAGACAAATGATTTAGCAGTAATATAATCCGATTTTCCAGAAGGAAGAAAGTCTACTGCCTGTTGTTCCCCCGGACACAGTCTTTAAATATATACTTCAGTGTTCTTTGCGTGAAATATGATGCATTTCTTCATTCTGACAGATGCTACATTTTGTCCAAACTTATTTCTTATTCTGCTTTCCTGCTGCAGGGCCATTTGTTTTGTTTTACTGTATTTTGAATTATTAATCACCGAGCAGATGCTTGATTACTGTTAAAGGATTATAAACACCACTGAAACGGCTGGTGGTGACGAGGTCGGCACATAGGTGCTGATGTCCACAGGGTTTTTAAAATTGGGTTTTCCCCTTGGAGAGCTGTTGGCAAAGTCTAACAATCCGCAGTTAGATTACTGCACACAAAGAAACTATTGGGGAAAAAAAAGCAAATTAATGGCCGAAAGTCGACATACGTATTTTAAAAAGGAAAAATGATTGCATTGAAACGTGTGTTTATTAACCAAAAAAAGAAATGTGTGTTTATTAAAGTATGAATGTAATCAATAGTTTCTTTACTAGAGTTACTGTTTCCTCGCTCTCTCTAGCTTCGTTTCCTTTTCGTCCCTAGTTCACCCCTGCGTCTGTAGCAGAATTGCTTCATAATCATGATGGCCAGGGGAAACCTGACCTCAGTTAGGTGTGTGAGAGTTCTCAGAGAGATGTCTTGGCGTCTGGAAGAGACACAAATGTGCCGTAGTGTGTGAGTCAGAACTGTCCTTCTCTCTTTCAGCCTGTACAACTTAGAAGCTATTTGTAAAATATATCACTGCATACAATATATTCAGCCGGTAGCCAAAGATGATACTTATCTTTAAGATTTACACTGCTGTGCTGGAGGCGATAGCACAGCCAGTAGGGCGTTTGCCTTGGGCACGGCCGACTCAGGTTTGATCTCCGGCATCCCATATGGTCCCCATATTGGTCCCCCAAGCACCTCCAGGAGTAATTTCTGAGCAAAGAGCCAGGAGTAACCCCTGAGCATCGCCTGGTGTAATCCAAAAAAGCAAAACAAACAAACAAACAAATAAATGAATGAATGAATGAATGAATGAATGAATGAATGAATGAATGAAAAGATTTACACTGCATTTTATTACTGTGAATATGTGTGTTGATTAGTTTAGTTTTATGCTTTTCTCTTTTCAAACATGTTTAAAAAAGGCAAGGAGACTCACTGCCCATTTTGTAGTGACTGACTATTCTGGCGCCAATCACTAAATGGTGTGTTCCTTTTTCAGTTTTGTTGGTGTTGTTGTTAGAGTATATTTTATTATTACTAGCTAGGATAAGTGATGAATAAGAGCTAATCCTTATTCTTTCCTCCCTCTTTTTCTGGGTATCTTACAAACAGTTTAGTTGTTTCTTGCTGCTCTTTTCTTACACTAGATTCAATTCCCATCCATGGGAGATATTACATCATGTTGTTACGTAATCATCTCTTAAGTTGATGGTTGCTGTCCTATGTCAAGCCATCTGGTTACGATAGAAAATATGATTTCCATTCTTATTCCTTATCCCTATCTACCCTCTTCCCAGGCCATTCACACTGCCCTCTCAGTCCTATACTCCCCCACCCCTCCAAAAAAAAAAAAGGCCAAAGTGATTCTTTGAAGGTGGAACTCCAGCCCTGTCATTCTCAGACTTTGCAGTGACTGACTCATGGTCCAAGTCAAAGTCTTAACTCTAAGGCCTGACAGGTCTGCTCTGTTCCTGGACTTTGTTCCCCTGGGTTGAGCCACACCTGCTCTCTTGTGACTGCTGAGCTCTGGCTCTTTTTCCTACCTGGAGACCTTGTAGGCATCGATGTTCAGCACCTACCACTTAGGAGTTTGGGTCAACTATCACCTTCACTGCCTTGAATTCACTCCACGCTTACAAAACAGTCCCGTTCTTCACTACATTACTTCCCGTCTGCTTTTCTCCATCGTGTTTATTAGCTTCTCGCGCATTATGATAACCATCAGTCTATGCATCTGTTTTATCCATTTCCTTGAAGGAATATTAGCTGTGCAAGTTTTCATTTTTTTTTTTGTTTTGTTTTGTTTTGAGAGGGTGTGAGGGGAAGATTAAGCCACAGTCAGCTGTATTCAGTGCTTACTCCTGAATCTGTGCTCAGAGATCACCCCAGAGATCACCCAAGAAAGCCAATGTGCAGCTGGAAATTGAACTCTAGCTGCCATCATGCAAAGCAAAGTGCCCTAACCTTTGTACTATCTCTCCTGCAAATTGAATTTTATGTACTTTTTCAATTATGTATTTTAAATGTCAAAATTGTTTCTTGAATAAATAGAAGCTAATAATATAGGCGATTGGCACACACCATTTCCTTCTGCTTTTATTCAAAAATCTCTTAGCTAGAGAAATCATTCAGGGTAGCATTGGCTCTCTTTGATGGAGTATGAAACTTAAAAACAAAAATGAAAGTCATATAAATAATGTTACTTTTTCAATGAAGCCACTTAGTTTTATTTAGGAAATGTTGACTCAAGAGAGGAAGAGACTTGTAAAGTAATGGGAAAAAAATTACACACTCCAACCTGGGCTGCAGGTGACGCTAGAATAGAGTGCATCCTAATTATATTCAAGTGATCATAGCACCCTTATTTCTGTCTCCGTTAAATCAACTGCAAGCCTTCCTCACCTCTTGTGGTTCCAAAAAGAAGAAAGGAAGACTCTTTGAAAATCTAGATTTGCTGTTATCCTTCTTGATTTCCAAGTATAATACAGTCCTCCATTATTTTTAGATGGAGCTGAGGAATTTGAATCTTAGAATAAGTGCAGAAGAGTTTCCAGTAAGAAAATAAATTATAATCCTCTTGTTTTAATCCAGTTGGGCTGCTATAATGATAAAAATGTGGAGAGGTGGTTTATGAGCTGCTGGAATGATTCCATGAGGAAAAAGCGATAGTAACAATTGGCAGGCACTTGCCTCCCCATGCAGCTGACCCAGGCTTGATCCCCAGCATCCTATTTGGTCCCCTAATCACTGCCAGAAGTCAGGAATAATTCCTGAGTACAGAGCCAGGAGTAACCCTGAGAAACTGCTGAGCATCACTGGGTGTGGTCAAAGGAAGAGAGAGAGAGAGAGAGAGAGAGAGAGAGAGAGAGGCAGAGAGACAGAGAGAGAGAGAGAGAGAGAGAGAGAGAAAAGAAAATGCTTTTCTTATAGTTCTAGGGCTGGGAGCTCCAAGATCAATGTGTCTGGTAAAAACCTTCGTCATTCATATACAGTCACCTTATCTAAAATTACATTTCACATGAAGAAGGGATAAGGGACCTCCCAGTATCTTTATAAGGCGTCTATGCTCACTATTGCTCATCTGTCAAAGACCTCACTTCCTAAAATCGTAGCATGGCATGTTACAGTTTCAGCAGAGGAATTGGAATGAGGGGCACAAACTTTCTGTCTGTGTTATGTCCCTATTTTTGATTCAGAAATAAAAATATCAGGATTAAAGAAGGAAAGCTTTTTTGGTGATAAGGCAGTTTGAGTACTTATCTTTCTCTGTGTTCAACCCCCAGCTAAAATAAAATCAAAAGAGTAAGGTTTTTTTTTTTTTACATAAGAAATTGCCTTGGGGCGGAGCGATAGCCCAGTGGGTAGAGCGTTTGCCTTGCCTGCGGCCGGCCCATGCCAGCCCGGGTTCGATCCCGGCATCCCATATGGTCCCCTGAGCATCGCCAGGAGTAATTCCTGAGTGCAGATCCAGGAGAAATCCCTGAGCATTGCCGGGTGTGACCCAAAAAAGGAAAAAAAAAAAAGAAATTGCCTTGAAATAATAACCACAAAGAAATGAGGTGATAGTTCTCTGGTAGGTGATGTTTTAAAAATGTAAGCCCTATATCAATATGTAGTTAGAGCTGAGAGGAAACATTACTATATGAATATATCAGAAAACCGTAAGTGAATTTGCACATAAATATAGTACAAATTTTAAATTAAAAAGTAAGGATCTCATTATAACTCAATGAAGAAAATGTTGCTCAATTGAAAATTTGAGGGCCAGAGCGATAGCATAGCGGGTAGGGCATTTGCCTTGCACCCGGCCGACCTGGGTGATGATAATCCCCAACATCCCATATGGTCCCCGAGCACCGCCAGGAGTAACTTCTGAGTGCAGAGCCAGGAGTAACCCCTGAGCATCGCCGGGGTATTACCCAAAAAGCAAAAAATTAAATTAAATTAAATTTTAAAAAAAAGAAAATTTGGGTTAAGTGCTAGAACCTGAAGGTGAATTCAATCTGCAGCCAGTCATGAGTGCTTCCTCTGATCACCACCGTGTTGATAGCAAAGAAAGAGAAGGGGAGGAAGTGAAGGGAAATTACCAGAAATTATCACTTCACTTGTATCACTTGTCTTCCTATTGTTCATTGATTTGCTTGAGCGGGCACCAGTAACATCTCCATACTTCCTTTCGCATTCAGGAACACAAAGAGCCTCAAACCATTTGTTCAGGCCATGGGAATGAGGTATATAATTGTTATTGTTTTTTGGCATATCAAATACGACACAGCAACTTTTTACTGACTGTTGATGAAAACATTTTCTTTCATATAGACCACACACATCTAGGAATATCTTCTGGTGTCTTTCAGGATATATATATATATATATATATATATATATATATATATATATATATATATATATATCCTGAAAATATTATTGTACTAAAACATATTGTACTAAAACATATATGAGACCTATAGAACACTATACAGATATAGTAAATTTCCTTTCACCCATCATGCATATAAGATAGTGTCAGTATGTTTAAAACCCTTTTTAAACTCTTCCACAAATGTACTCTATGCCTTCTGCTGGATTTGATATTTATAATTCTTGTGATCCAGATAGGGTATACATGGTGAAACTAGTATTTTTTAAGTAATATTATTATTTACATGTTCTAAAACTTTATAAAAATAGAATCATCTAAATATGTTGTGATTAGACATCTTCGTTTCTTCTTGTTCAGGATTATTTTTGAGAAACTCATTTGGGTTGATACTTGTGGATAGAGCTCATTTTTATCACTACATGGCATTCTTTTATACAATAAACTGTAACTTATTTATCCTAAAAAATACAACACAGGTAACTTGCCAGGCTTTGCCGTGTGCATGGTATACTCTCAGTAGTAGGCTCTCAGTTTGTGCATTTACTGATGAACCGTAAAAGGGAGATGGGCTTTTCTCTTGGGTGGAGCTCTGGCGATCTCTGGAGTCCAAATGTTGAAAATGCAGCCCTCAGGGTGTGGGGCTTCCCTCTGGCTTCTTGCGAGGCTCTATTGGGATGGCGGACCAGGGCTAGAACCTGCCTTCTCTCCCGAATGCCTCATGATCAGCTGAGCACAGGGAGAGCTCTGTAGCAGCTCTGCCCTGTGTATCTGTGTCTCTTGTTCAAGTATACCTGGGCTTGAAATAGGCTGATAAGGGGATATTTTTAAAAAATCCATAATATGAGACCGATACCCAAGGACAGTAGAAACAAGGATGAGGAGGAGTGGTTCGTGGTAGGAAGCTGCCTCGGGAGCTGGAGGAGAAGGCAATTGGGATAGAGAAGAACCTCTATGACAAAGATAGTGGAAGCGATCACTCTGGATAAGAACTGCTCTTTGAAAATAGGTAAAGGAACAAACATGATAACCTCTCAGTGTCTGTGTTGCAAATGCAGTAACCAAAAGGAGGGGGTATGGAGGGAGGGGAAAGTGCTGCCACAGAGACAGGGGCGGTGGGGGAGGGGAGGTGGGGGAGAGAAACTGGGACATTGGTGGGAAATGCACAGTGGTGGAGGGATCATCAGTGAAAGGAATTCATTATCTAGTTTATTTTTTAGCTGTCTCAGTGTCATGCTAAAACAAATAAAACTGTAAGGAACAGTAGGGGGGTTTGCGCAGGAAGTGAAGGCGCAAGTGTCTGAGATAGGCTAGAGCTAAGCACCCTTGACTTACCCTTTCAGGTGCATAAACTGGACAGCACAGAAGGTGCTTTAGCGTTCTATAGCTACAGGGGTAAGGGGGGATGTGGAATCTGATGGCAACACAGTTGCTCGGAAGTGGAATGGGTCTTATCCTAGGGATTTTATTTGTCTATTTTAAGAAACTGAAATTTAAGGAAGATGTTGGCTAAACAAAAGGATTTTCCCAGAGTGTTGGATGATATAGTGAATGAGGTGTTTATACAGGCTGAAGGTTCTCACAGTCCCCCTAACATCACTCCTCAAAGAAACAGTGTTAGCATCGTCACCATTATGCCACTGTTTGTGTTTTCAATTGAAATGTGAAAATAACCAGGAGTAAGCCCTGAGCACCTCTAAGCGTGCCCCCAAATCAAGAATGACAAAAAAGTAATTTAATACATGAATTCCTTGTGCTGATCTCACTGGTCAGCAGTTGAGTGTAATCTGGGATGGAGGTTAACTGCATTTAGCATAACAAAGATATCTTCAGGAAGATAGAAGTTAATTTGAATCACACATGCATTAGGAGATCAACAGTATGACCTTTCCTCCTTTTTGTTTTTTGTTTGTTTGTTTGTTTGTTTGTTTTTGCTTTTTGGGTCACACCCGTCAATGCTCAGGGGTTACTCCTGGCTTCCTTGCTCAGGAATTACTCCTGGCAGTGCTCGGGGGACCATATGAGATGCCGGGGGATCGAACCGGGGGTCAGCCGCATGCAAGGCAAATTCCCTATCCGCTGTGCTATCGCTCCGGCCCCTTTCCTTCTTTTTGCCAAGCGTCTTTCAGCTCACTACACTCTCTTCTTTCAGAGCTCAAGCCTGTTCTCCTAACTCTGAAGTTATCACATACTACCTGTACTCAGCCCCACTGATGGGGCAAAAGCGGGACCCACAATGTCTCTGTAGCTGAGGCTGGCTGGGGTCTACATCCTTTAAATAGCAGCACCACCAGCTAAAACCTTGGGGTTTTATGATGAAGGCAGAAGGGAAAGGGCTATTGAAGAACTCGTGGTCTCTGGTATGGGTCTCTAGTCATCCAGCTCATTTGACTATTTGGAGATCAGAGCATTCTTTTCTGTTTTTACCTTGTCTGTTGCCATTGAAAATGGTGTGTCACTGAGCTCGTTTTTAAAGACAATTTTAGGGATCCGAGTCTTAGCCTAGTAGGTAGAACACTTGTCTCGTCAGTCGCAGTATAGTAGGTAGAACACTTGTCTCGTCAGAGCCAACCTGATCGGATTCCTGGCACCGCATATGTTACCCTGAACTCATCCAAGAATGATCCCTGAGTACAGAATCAGGAGTAAGCTCTGAGTCTACCAGGTGTGACCCAAAAACACAGAAGGGGAAAAAATTAAAGACAATTGTGTCATTCTTAATAGTAAACCAACTTGCAGAGACTAGAAATAGCACACATAATAAGCTTCATTAAAATTCAGTTATGTAGAGTGAAATTGCTTAATTCTTTCGTACAAATCATGCTAACAAATTATGCTTAAAATAATTGCTGGGTTATACTGATTTTTTCCAGATTAAATATTTTTGATTTCTATTTATTACAGTAGGTTGTTCTCTGCACTTGGAGCAGCAACACATTATATAATCTAGGACTCAAAATCAAACCTTGCTTTGTCTGCCACCCAACTTGCTCTGTTACTCTGACACACACACACACACACACACACACAATGTATTTCACTCCACTTTGTAATATAAAGATCATTAGTTCCTTATTATCAAAAGAAATAAAACTATGTAGAAATCAGAACATGAACAACCTGTGGCTTTTCTATCTTTTTAATATTGTGTTGCTTTTTATTGTTGGTAAATAAACACTTAAGTGCTTGAAAGGCTCTAAAGGAAGAAGGTAAGAATTTTAGTGCTCCAAATAAACTTAGGGCATTTTCTAAATTGTTTTTACAATTTGCATTTTGTAACTTTACCCAAGGATTTAAATGAATACTTGCAATATATAGAGACTACTGTTATAATAGGGCCATAATCAGAATCTCACTATTTTTTAAAAAAAAGTTTGGGGGGGGTGCTACACCAGGTGATGCTAAGGGGTTTTGATGGCTCTGCTCTCAGGAATCACTCTTAGGGTGTTCAGGGCACCAGACTGGATGCTGGGGATTGAACCCAAGTTGGCTGCATGCAAG
Source organism: Cryptotis parvus (assembly GCA_021461705.1). Taxonomy (NCBI): domain Eukaryota; kingdom Metazoa; phylum Chordata; class Mammalia; order Eulipotyphla; family Soricidae; genus Cryptotis; species Cryptotis parvus. Next base: position 55,714 of record JAJIBD010024081.1, read on the forward strand.
GCAATGCCATACCCACTGCACTATTGCAGGTCCGGCCCCATACTGTGGACTTTTGCTAAAATTAGTACTGTTCGTGATGTTTAGTGGTGGAGTAGATGAGTAGATACTATACTGAAGGCATTTAGCACTTTTAAGAGTGAGAATTCTTTTAGCTTCACTTTTCAGTTTTTATTTTAAGAAACAGTTTCCTTATCTTAACATAGTTTTTATTTAGATAGATTTTCAACACATTTTTCTTAAATATAACTCATTCATATACATATACATTTTTCAGAAAATAGAAATATTTTCTTAAATATAATTAATTCATGTATATATAGATTTCAGTTATTTGCCATAATTTATACTTGAAATTTTTATGGTTAGGCAGTAATCTAGTGTCTATTACAATAATTTGGCAAGTAGAGTATTTACCTGTCTCTGGGAATAAGACTGTTGTATGGACAAACATCATATTTATGTGATGTCCCTGATAAAATAGCCAGAATCTTGTAATTCTATTGGATGTTGTAGTATCTGGCCCTTATGTTCTTTTTGCCACAGGAATCCTCTCTTCTTGCAGAGGTCAAGAGATGGTTGTAAAGGCCTTGCTGTTTCTTGAACATTCTATGGTCAGGAATAAGTAGCAATCAAGAAGAACTGAAATACATAGCATTGGGTCTCCATGAGTCTTTCCTTATCATTGTACTCTCATTCAGTCTCAACCGCTGATTTAGAAAAAATTCAATGAATCAATATTAGAAGGTCACGGGAGTGGGGATCAAGTACTGGTATTAGATCTCTCTACTCTAGCTGTCTTCCCCAGGTAATATAGCAAAAGCATGTCTGTTCTCTCATGGTGGCTAGCCCTGGAGATTTCTACTCTCATCTGAGTCCTCCATGTAGATACAAGATACAGCATCCTAGAGTTGTGACAGTGAAATTGTTCTTCAGTGTATCCTGTATATAAATCAGATACATGTTTTAGACCTGAAAATGTGAAGACCTGAGGAAGGAGGGCCAAGAAGGGAGAATGCTAGGAAATAACAGTCATATTCTGGCCCCAGAATTATCGTGCGCCAGATTCAAGATGATGAGCAGACCCCTACAAGATAGGATGTCCTGACTCTTGTGATGTGAACAAAACACTCAGGACATGGTTGACTGAACCAATTCCCACCATGCTACATCAGAAAAGAACATATTACAGACCTTACTCACACTCGATATATCTTAATCAGTAAATATGGACTCTGGAATCTGCACTTAAACTTCCTGGATGATATAGAGATTTAGTAGTGTGGTATTTGGGATGGCAGAAATCAAATTCAGATCAAGGAAAACCCAAGCTGGAATTCTAAGCACTTTCTACAAGAAACAGCTCCCAACTTTGCTCCTGACCTTGCCCATCAGACCTGAACGAGTAGAATTATATGAGAATAGCCTTGCTGTAGAGAGCAGGCACTCACAACATGGGTAACCTGAAAAACACTTCCATGACCTGGGTTTTCCTGCATGGTGTCTGCCAGCGTTGGTCTAGACTGAAGTCTTGATGGATAGTTGAAAGGTTTTCCGTCCAAGCAAGCATATGACTTCATGTATTTAATACAATTTGCGTCTGAAACAGTTTCCAAGATATTGTCATTTTCTACTTTTAAAAAAAAATCTGTCAAAAAGTGCTTCAGGTGGAAATCAACCAGACTTGGGTACTGATATTGATGAATTACACTTTTTGGAGTATTTCTTCCTAAATGATCCTCATGGGAGAAAGTGTTTCAAAGTAAAATATGTAGAGCCCTCTCAGAATTATTGTCATACTTTGCTGGCCCATAGTTCATCCCTTTGAGGTAAAGAGGAAAAGAATAGGTTTCCTTATTCTCTTTTAAATACTTACTATTAGAGCAAGAACTGGAAATTCCATGTCAGAGCAAGCTTGGGCGTGAAACATAGCGAATTAGCTTGCATCAGCAACCCCAGAAATAGTTCTTGACCATTATTGAATCTACCATTACGGGATACTCAGGTCTGTTCTGTTACTAAACGTAAAGGAATTTTAATGATCAACCTCTTTAACACTCGAGTTTCACAATACAGTTAAATTACACTTTCAGTTTCCGAGAGTGTCTCATCCCTGATCAGAGACGCTTTTGTTTGTTTGTTTTATTTTTTGGTTTTCAGGCCACACTGGCGGTGCTCATAGTGTACTCTTGTCCCTGTGCTCAGAGGTCACTCCTGGGAGTACTCCGGACCGTATGGGATATCAGGGATTGAAACTGGATCTGCGATGTGCAAGACGAGTGCCTTACCTGCTGTAATATCTTTTGTACCCCATAATCAAATCGTTTCTGCAAAACATGTGTTACAATTTTCATATAATTTCTAGTTTTTTCCATAATATTTTATAAACAGAAAAGTAGAATTTTGGAAATTTTTTTCCCCAACAGACTGAGTGATTTTTACTTGTTTATGTCTCATTAATTTAAAGTATTTGTTTTACTTTGTAATAGTCACTTACATTTTTGTACTTAGTTAGGCTGACAAAATGTAAATTAAACTTGCCCTTTTCCAACAAAAGTGAAGATGTAGCCTTGATATCAAGATTAAACAGGAGTAGATTTAATAATTTTTATTTGCAAAAGTTGCTGCTATAATTGTTTTTCTACTTAAAGTTAAACATTTACTTACTTTCCTATGAAAGATAAGTATTTAATACATTAAGTATTTATTGATTATTAAGTAGTGTTTCTTCATACTTTCTGGTGTCCTTGGATATTTGGCAGGAGTGGACCGAAATGGTGGTCATTTTTTATCTTGCTCAGTTGATTTTTGAAAATTCTCTCTCACCTACTGTTATTTTTTGTCCTGCAGTTATTGCTCAAGTCTTTAAACACTGTGTCTTTACAAAGACTGAAACCATGACATAAATCCCAAGGTGTATACTTTCAAAATGGCTATCATATAATATAAACATAATAAAAAATTTAAGCCACACATTGATCCACTATGTAAACTCTAGAGAGCAAGAGACAATAGAGTCTTATTGAATTGTGCAGAGGGGCAAAGTCCAGAAAAGCAGGCAGTGATTCTGTGTTGTGGGCACTTGTGGGGCAGAGATTTGTTAGAGGGGGGTTCTTTTCATGAAAGGGGCTCTGGTCTCTGTTGTACCAATCTTTCCCTTCTCCCTGCACAGATCTCCCGCCAACAGGCTGACCTGTTCACTTCCTGCCAGCAAAACAAATTTTAGTTTCATAGAGTGTCTTGAAGTTGCCTTAATCTGTAGGAATGTTCCTTCTCTCAGTACCTCGGTGGTTGTTATTTTTGACACACAGCATTCAGTGTTCCCTGGCTATTACTTTTCTTCTTGGCTATGGAATTAATGGAAGGCTTCACAGTGTAGTTCTTGTATCTCCTCCAGAAGATCAACAAAATGCCTTTCTTAGACATTATGCTGTCAGGCAAAGAAAAACAAGAGGCATTTTATCCCTGCTCTTGCTCTCATCTTGGAGAAGGAGCTCTAAGCACTTAACCTACCTTTTCTTCTTTCCTCAGCTGCTAAGTGAGGGACTGAACTAGATAATCTCCAAATAAGCTTTTAAATTGTATTTCTGGGACAGAGGCTTAATGTGGCAAATTGAGTGCATGACTTTTATTTTCTCCTTTATCTTCCAAACCCATCTAAAAGTGGAGAGTAAAGGAATTAAAAAGTGCTCCTCATCACTTTCCATCAAGGAAATGCATATCAAAACAACAAGAGATAGTACCACACAGAACACACACACACACACAGACACACACACACCACACGCGCGCAATACTGGAGCAGATATGGAGAAAAGGTACCCAGATCTACTGCTGTTGGGAATGTCAGCTGGTCTAGCCCCTCTGGAAAACTGTACAGAGACTTTTCAAAGAATTAAGAACATGACCCAGCAATTCCATGACTTAACATCTATCCCAAGGGTCCCAAAGCCCTATTTTGAAACGACATTTACACTCCTAGAATCACTGCAGCATTATTCACAATGGCCAAATTTGAAAACCACCCAAGAACAGATAACTAGATAAAGAAACTTGTACAGATCCACAACGGATTACTAATTGGCTATAAGAAAAGATGAAATCATGCAGTTTGCCACTATAGGGACAGAATTAGAGGGCACTGTGTTGAGAGGGACAAATAGAGAGTGATTTTTGTTATCTGTGGGATATAAAGAAAATTATTAAGGCAAGCATGAAGTGCCAAAGGCAGTAATAGCTGAGAATTGCCTTACAATACTGACTGAGCTTACCAAGGGGGTGAGTTACATGGAGGACGCTGGTGGAGAGAAGCAGATATTGTAGAGAGTGTGGTGTTAGCACTGTAAGCAGGGAAGCTCTTCTTTTCCACAGTGTTGTAAATCAAGGTGCCTCAATGATGATTGGGAAGAGAAAAGATAGAAAACAAAACAATGAAGAGAATAGGAGAGATGCCACAGCAAATATATGTTAATATATCTGGGCACATTGGTGTTGGGAAATGTGCACTGTGGAGAGATGGGTGATGGGACATCTCAAGTTATGTTGACTGAAACCGAATCATGAACAGCTTCGTAATGACTCATTTCATGGTGATTTAATAAAAACAAATAAATAAAATGAAAGAACTTGTTTTTACTCACAAGCTCAAGACTCAATATTCTCCTATTGAAATTAAAATGCATCAAGTTCTTGTTAGTAAACTATTCATTGCTAGAGATTAATACTTATTTCGGAAGTGGACACTAGAGCATTGTTAAGAGGCTAGTGCAGGAGCTGTTTGAACTAAGTGACCACCAAGAGGTAAGACCCACGAGAAGCAGTTCCAAAGACAACTCAAAAGGTTCAAGTGTTGGCAACACGTGTATTAGGCAGAGCAGGGGGTTCAATAGGGCTGAAAGCAGGTGATCGATGAGAGACTCTAGACCTGCTCTCAAATCACTGGCACAGGTGGGATCTTCTCTAAAATTGAGCTCGGGATCAGAGCGATAGTACAGCCAGTAGGGGTTTTGCAATGCGCGTGGCAGACCTGGGTTCAATCCCTGGCACCCAAGATGGTCCCAAAAGGGATTACTCCTGAGTAGTTACCCACCCACTACAACCACTCACTCCTAAGTAATCCCTAAGTGCAGAGCCAGGTGTAACCCCTGAGAATTGACTAGTGTGAGCCAAAAAAAGCAAAAATAAAATAAATAAAATTGAAAACTCCCTGTTTGGTAGGGAAACTTGGAAGGTGTGTGACTTGAGGAAATTCAAAATAAAACGGGGGTGACACAGTAGGAACAAAGTAGAGAAGAAGATAAAATAAGGTTAAGAGAGAAACAGTGAAAGATGAAGTTGAGGAAGAGGTTGAAGCAATAATACAAAAGGAAGGGCTCTTGCCTTGCACGTGACTGCCTTGCTCTTGCCTTCCAGGTTCAGTTCCTGACACTCTATATGGTCACCTGTGCCCCTACGAGGAGTAAATACTGAGGTTGGCTGGGTGTGGTTCCCAAAAACAACAACAAAAAAGACAAAGTTGAAGATAAGAAAAAGATAAAAGCAAACCAGAGAACTCATAGGAAGTGGTAGGAAAGGAGACTCGTTCTAGCACATCCATAGTTCAAGTATTGAACTTGTAAATGGGAAATTGGGGAAAGTATTAAAGAAATACATAAGAAAAGTATTAATAGAGTTGTGAAGAAACCTCCAGATTTTAATCATAGTAGCAAAATGAATGAAAATTCCCAGGAAATTGGATGAGAAGAAAACTCATTAGGACACATCAGTGGAAGTTCAGAGCTAGAGGCTAAAGAGAAAAGAGCTTCCAGAGGAAGGAGGACTGCAGGGCAGCCTAAACAGTGAGTCAGACAGAGAGATCCATCCAGATAGACATTAGGAAGGGGACGCACACACACTCACACACACACACACACACACACACACACATGCACACAAAGATCACAAGTCATAAGGGTGACAGCTGAATTCTGAGCCAGAGAGTTATATGAAAATTGACATTTGTAGATGAAATGACTCTTACCTTATCATCCTGTATCTAGCCCAACACAATGTAGGGTGAAGCTAAAATAAAAAACACAATGACTTCCAAACTTGGTTCAGGAACCCCATGCTACAGTTCCTTAACTTAAGGGAAAATGAAAAGGCACACAAGAAACAGCAGTCATAGGACACTTGCTTGGTTAAGTGGAGGACAATGTTTATGTTGCTTAATAGCTTAATATTGATTTAACTAAAAAGTGTGATGTAAATCTATTAGAAAACTAGTGGGACAGGAAGGAGGTGCAAAGCCCTTCCAAGGTGAGGAGTCAGTAAAGAATGATTGGAGTATCGAGTCTATAGGTCAGAAAATAAGCACATTTGGGAAGATGAAGGTTAGAGGCAGAATTCCCTGTTAGCAGGTGAAAGACAGTGAGGAGCAGGGCTTGTGGTTGGACAAGGAACTGTTTTCTGTCTAGGATCTTAGTATTACTCGGTTTTTAACTACATTATATATTTGATGCAACAGTGATTCTAATATAAACTTTCTGTTTAACTTGATATGTATTCTAATTGAACATGCTTTGTTATTTTCTCAGACTTGACTGTGAGACCCTGGAAATACATACTCACAAAAATATAAGAATAGATTTCTTAAGGATTATTTTAAGAACTTTTGAACCCCAATTCGACTCATCAGTGTAACATTTCTTTAGTTTGTCGCTGTTGGGATAGGTTTTGTGAAGCTCCAGAGTCACAGGGCCTATATAAAGCCTTTGGCTAGCTGTGAGTATGAAGCCAGAGGAAAGAGTCAAAGGGCAGATTTCGGACTGGGAGTTTCTTCATAATGCTCCATCTTTCTGGAGAGTTAGCAGGTATTTTAGTTTGTTGTTTAGATTTATCTGGTTCTTCTGTGTGGACATTCTTTTCCCATGGAAACACGAGTAATCTCGGATTCAAGCTCCCATAATGGTCTGAAAGAGGGGCCGATTTGTCTTCTCTCGCTCTCTTTCTTCTCAAGAAATATCTGGATTCAGGAAAGGGAGCAACCTTCTTCTGAGGGCCCCACTCCAGTGAGTAGAAAGGGGGCGTGGTATGTGTGAAGGTGACTGAGAGGGAAAGGAGAAAAGGAGTTTTTAGTGAGTGATAAAGCCGACGACATGGAAAACTTATAACTGACTTGACCTAATAATTCCCTGTTGTGCCCTTGCATTGGACAAGCAGCCTCCTGGCCACTGGGGGCGAGTGCTCATGATTTGAGTGCTCTGCCCTGCCCCAGGATGTAAGAAACTGAGGCAGTCTCTCTTATAACAGATTCATCGTCCTGTGAAAATCAGACCCTTGAGAAATTGTGATATGAAGAACAAAGGGCATAGAAATGTCAGGTAGCCATTGACTACCTCAGGATTAAATTCATTGGTGTGGCAGTGAGGGGGGTCAGAAATTCAAATTAACAAGCTCCGTTGTGGAAAAATCAAAAGCAGAACAATTTACTGCTTGGATTGGTTTGGAGCAGTAGGAATTGGGTCTGAGAGAACTCTGCTCAGTATTCAGATGCCCTCACCAAATTTTTTATACGCATGAAAGTTATAACTACTCCCCAGTTAGAAGTTTCCTATCATTTCATTACGTTGTCTTTCTTTCTCCTTAGAAGAATCCAGTGTTCATATGTGAGTGAAATTCTTAGGTTGAATGCATATGTACTTTGATGATATATCAGAACACGTTGTATAATTAAACTTAAACATTTTAATGATATCTCATTTGCTGTATCCACGGAGAGTAATTGTCACTCAATAATGAATTTCCTCTCTAGGGTGTTTTGTTTTTGCATAACAAAGGCTGCCTTAATGAACCTTTATCTCATTACAAAGCAATAACAATGGTGATTTAAATATCAAACTGAAAGGAAACTTTTGTCATAGTTTTATTCTCTTGTAGGCAAATTAATAATGCTTAATTGTTTTTAAAACTTTACAGTTCACATTTGGTTAAAATAAACTGATAAAAGGTGTTGAAATTCTCTTTCTGCAAGCAGAGATGGGTATTTTATGACAATATGATAGCTACAGTTTCATGAGTAAGAAACAGGGCCAGAGAGCTAGAACAGAGGCTAAGGGACTTGTTTTGCATGTGGCTCGCCCCAGTTCAACTCCTGGCCCAGTAATGGATTCCCAAGCTAGCACTTGAATTTGTCCCTGAACACAGAGCCAAGAGTAATCCTGAGCACCCCAGCGTGTGTGGCCCAAAACAACAAAAACAATAATGGAAGAAATTTAGAAGGCCACCTTAAAAGTTAATTTTTTTTTGTTTTTTGCTTTTTGGGTCACACCCAGCGACGCTCAGGGGTTACTCCTGGCTCTGCGCTCAGGAATTACTCCTGGCGGTGCTCAGGGGACCATATGGGATGCCAGGGATCAAACCCGGGCCAGCACAGGCCAGCAACGCCCTACCCGCCGGGCTATCGCTCCCGCCCCAAAAAAGTTAACTTTTTTTTTAAAGTATTTTATTATACCATAGTGAGATATACAAATAAAAAGATATACAATTAAAAACTTCATATTTGGGTTTTGGTCATACAGTGTTCCAGCACCCATCCCTCCACCAGTGCCCATCTCCCACCACCAACGTCCCGGGTTCCCTACCCCTTCCCCAGCCCACCTCCATGGCAGGTTCTTTATTTCTTTCCCTTTCTCTCTCTTTCTCTTCTTCCCTTCCCCCCAGACTATGGATTACAGAACATACATTAAAAGGTTGTCATGTGTATCCTTTTGCCTCTATTTAATGCTCAGTTCTAGGTTGGCATTAGTACCCTCGACAATTATTAGCACACTGTTCCATTTTCTGTCTTACCTAACCTCTGACTCCCACACGTTTGTGATAATTTCCACCTTTGACAAGACCTCCTGATATTATGATACCAATATCCCAGGTAAAGTTAACTTTTTTAACATAGAAGTTAATTTGGTTAATTCAGAATGAAGTAGTTAATAGTATTTGTTTTCTATCTTAAAGCGACTCTGTCGTCTTATTCAAGACCACATTTGTTAGTGCCACATTGTCTGTAGAGGAGGAAAATTCACCTTCTTCAACATTGACTTTACTGATCAATAAGTAAAGCACATTTTTTCTCTGATGACATTTGAATGAACTCCACTTACATTACCAGTGTGATTCTGCTTCTCGAGTGGGAAGAGCAAAGGGCCACGACAAGTTCTCGGGCTTCTCCTCAGCCTCTTGGGCCTTTCTGTCCCTCAGTCAGTGTATCTTCATTGTTATAAGGCCTTTGCCTACATCAAAAGAAAAGCGGGTGGGACTGGATGAAGATGGATGCCACAGGGCGTTATCCACCCCTTCAGGCTGTTTTCTGGCCCCAATATCTGCTTTCTCCTTCCTCAGGCCCAGGGGCCTCAATTAGCCTTAGTTCTCTATGGCAAAAGGCCTTTTGGAATACGAGGGAAAAGCAAATCTGACCCTTTTGGAGAAAGTGATCCCACACAGACTGAGACTTCCAATTTACTTTATTCTTCTTATTCCAGATAGTTAAGATAATGGTAGCGTTCTCTCCTGACACCTCAGTTGTTTGGGGCAAACCTGCTCTGAATGCCTCCAGCAGTCCTAAAGCACACCTCATCTTTAAAATACTTTCACCTGACCGAAACCGGTCCTGAACACCTTTGTAATTGTATTTTTCACAGTAGTATAATAAAATATTAAAAAACAAACAAATAAATAAAATGCTTTCACCACAATAAGCTGTATTTCTGGTCAGTATTATAAAGAGATCAGCGAGTATTATTAACAGTTACTCTTTTTCAAATTTATCTTTTGATTTCATTTAAACTTCAATCAGTTTTACATTTGTTTCCAGAAACTATTTAAATTCTTTGGAATAAAAATCTATGTTATTTAACACCACTGCTGATTTCCTTGGGCGGTTGATTGCACGAACCTGCATTTTCAGTTTCCTTAAATCTTTTTTTTTTCTTTTTTGGGTCACACTTGGCGATGCTAAGGGGTTACTCCCGGTTCTGCACTCAGGAATTACTCCTGGCGGAGCTTGGTGTACCATATGGGATGTCCAGGGTCAAACTCGGGGATCATATGGGATGCCGGGATCAAACTGGGATGGACCATGTGCAAGGGAAATGCCCTACCTGCTGTGCTATCGCTTAGCTCTAGTTTCTTTAAATTTTGAAATGGAAAATTGAGGCGGTGACATATACATGAAGTATTGGCACCCAGGAACCATTTTCTAATAAACTTGACATTAGTGTTTCTTTGAAGTATAAATTGTATTCTTGATTAGCAGAGCACATTTCAAATGATTTTGTCTAATATTTGCTTTTTTTTTATTTGGTGCTGAATGACAGAGTTTCAGTGTTTTGTTCTTATTTTCAGTGTTGGGGACGGAGTTTCCATTTGAGTCTTTCAATTTGAGTCTTTTCCCTGCCTTTCCCCACACTTCTCTGATTATTGATTGGTGTCTGGCATTTCAAGAGCTTTCAGTATTCCAAAACGTTTCTATAAACAAACCATGCTTAGCTGTAAAGTAGTCAAACCAAGATTAAAGTTTGATCCATGGAATATTAGACCCCAACTATGAAAGACTTCGTAATTCACAGTGCTTTAATAAAATAAAATTTGGTGGTGGGTGGGAAATGTCTGATCAGTGACTAAACCTGAACCTGTTACTCTAGTAAGAACTTAAGACTCTGAGTCTTTACTGATGGCAGAATCTGCTCAGGTTCTTTGGTTTCTTGAGAATGCCGTTGGTAGTGTGTTTCTCAACACCTGCACTTTGTACCAGTTCAGAGAGATGAAATGTTTCTTTAGGATGGGACTTGCCACCATCAAGTACAAGCACAGATTTTAAGTACAAGATTTTGCTGTCCGTTTAGTACCAAAACGTTCTTCCCGTTGACTTGAATTTTAGTAAAAAATAGAGGAGAGAGAGAGAGAGAGAGAGAGAGAGAGAGAGAGAGAGAGAGCCCAAAGTCTATGACTGGAACAAAATGTTGCCTGTGGAAAAAAAAGAGCATGTGCCATGCTTGTGTGTGCTGTTGTTTCCAGTTAACTGTGTGGTATAAAATTGAAATGCATTCCTGAGGTCCAGAGAGATAGTAGGGAGCTTACCTTGCATGCAGCTGACCTGGATAGGATTCTTGGTACCACGTAGAGTCTCTGAGGTCACCTGCCACTGATTCCTGAGTGAAGAGCTAGGAATAAGCCCTTACTACTACAAAGTGTGTCAAAAATAAATATTAAATTTTATAAAAGCATTTTTGAATTAGTAATTGTATATTTAACCTTTCTGGATTTTTAAAATAAACAAATACCAGAATCAGAAGCCAGTGACTAGTAGCTCTTGCCTTTGAAATTGAGCGATGTGCTGTAACCAGACAAGTACCCTAACCTCCTTTTAAAAGTTATACTTAAAATAGCCTAAACATACTAGGTGAGACAGAAACTATTGTGAAAAGAGAAGAAAGAAAGAAAGAAAGAAAGAAAGAAAGAAAGAAAGAAAGAAAGAAAGAAAGAAAGAAAGAAAGAAAGAAAGAAAGAAAGAAAGAAAGAAAGAAAGAAAGAAAGAAAGAAAGAAAGAAAGAAAGAAAGAAAGAGAGAGAGAGAAAGAGAGAGAGAGAAAGAGAAAGAGAGAAAGAGAGAGAGAAAGAAGAAAGAAGGAAAGAAGGAAAGGAAGGCAGGAAGACAGGAAGGAAGGAAGGAAGGAAGGAAGGGAAGGAAGGAATGAAAGAAGAAAGATGAAGGGAGGAAGGAAGAGAGAAAGTAAGAAAGAAAATAATGTTCATAAGGTATCTAAGATACTACCTGGTTTATAGCACTCAGTAATTGTTACCTATTATTTTATTTATTAATAGTTTCATTAATTTAGGTCCATGAAATGTGATTTTAAAGATATATATATTTTCACATTTTAAGGATGGGATGTAATTCTCCATGCTGTACTGACTTATAGGCCTCTATTTTGGTTGATATTGGCCAAAATGAGGAATTGATTTTCTGTGATTTAAAAATTTATATTTGGGGCCCCAGAGATAATACAGCAAGTATGGCACTTGCCTTTCATATGACTGATCTGGGTTTGATTCCCAGCACCCCAGAAGCTTCCCCCAGAACCCAGCTAGGAGTGATCCCTGAGCACAGAGTAAGCCCTGAGCATCATGGATGTGACTAAAAAAGCAAATCCAAACAAAATCCACTTCGATTTAACGAAAACTCAAGGTTAGGTCACTTAACTTCACTAATGGCAAGAGATAGCAGATTGGAGAATTATCACTGCAGCCCCTCTTCTTGGAGTGCTCGAGGTATGCTTGTTCCATTTACTCAGGCTGGGATGCCAGGGGCCTCCTCTTTTTCCGCTCTTGTTTTTCAGTACCAGCTTATATTGCCAATTACTCTGGAAAGGACTGTAAAGAAGATTGAAATTTTGGAAGAGCAAATCCATCTGTAAGCACCTTGTTAAAGTAAGCCACTTCTTTGGAAGCAAGGACAGCAAGACTCTGTAATAGCAATGAAATGGTTCCCCTACCTGTTCATGGACCATATCAAAGAGTTCTACCAAACAGGAAAATACTTTAATCCTTTTGAGCTATGAAGAAATGATGAAGCTCTTTGTTGATAGCTCATGGGGCATTTGGGAACACAAATCAAAGAGAACTATTATTACTGTACACTAGAAATTAAAATATCTGAGCATGAGCTCCTTCAGTACATTAATCTTTCAATGATAAATGGCAGATTTAAAATTCAAATGTTACCCTGATGATTAAACTCAAGTTTATTGTAGCTTCTGTGCCAGAAAATAAAAGACATTAGAATGTTTTTAAGCAACTCTGCTCCATTTTTTAATGACTTTCAAATTATATAGTTGAGATGGATTGAGGGGGCAGTGTGTATTGTATATTTATAAATTCCTCTAGGTTACTGTAAACTCAATTGAGCAAAATTATATAAATGAAAGAATGTTTTGATATTCTTTCATGATCTTTAAGGAAAATTCTCAATGGGTTTTTCAATTATATAATAGTTTTATTTAGCTATAGATTCTACTTTAAGTGCAGTCATTAAACAACTAAGAGTCTTAAAGAAAGGGATAATCTAAAATTTTACAATAGAAATGGGTATATTTGTTCAAAAGCATTTATATGTAAGGATTTGCTATATGAAATGAAAACATAGGAATAATTTGCAGATCTGAGAAAGTGTTTGTGAATGAGTAACACAAGAAGCAAGAGACAAAGTTAGTGTAGTTTTTGAGTGGAAATTTAGGCATTTCCTGAACTTTTTAAAAAGAAAGTAGCAAGATATACTTTGTAAAAGAACATTTCTTGTTCATAAATGCAAGAAAAACAAAGTAGTCTCACTTTTTGGGGGTGGTGTTACACTCAGCAATGCTCAAGGGTTACTCCTCACTCTACACTCAGGACTAACTCCCTACGGTGTTTGGAGGACATATGGGGTGTCTGGGATCAAACCCAGGTGTGCTGTGTGCAAGGCAATCACCTTACTCCCTGTGCTCACTCTCTGCCCCAGGTCCTGGATTTCTGACTCCATCCGGCTCAAGCCACCACCTGGCACTCAAGATTTGCATTCACACGTGGTCCCTCCCTCCCCTCCCTCCCTCCCTCCCTCCCTCTCTCTCATTTCTATACAGTCTTCCTTTACATAAAGGAAGAGATTGTAGCACAATGACCAAAGAGGGAAGCATTTGGAAAGAAATGTAAAGTTTTTTTTTATTACAAAAATTAAGTCAAACACTTGAAATCTAAGTCTTGCATATCCATTTCCAACTCGCTTCTCAGAACCTTGGCTGAGATCTTACTAATTTTTGAAGTGGCACATTAGGGACTTAGCCCATGGGTCCACATCTACTTAGGACAGAAGCCACAAAGGACTCTCCAGCTTCCTGAATGACTTGCTGAGAGCCACGCAGCCTGTTTGCAGACTGGATAAAGGGAAACGAGGACAGAGCTCTTTCTCTAAAACTAAAATCTGTGTGATGTTCTGTGCCTATAAATAAATTAAATGCTGGGTGGGCAAATGCATCGCATACAAAGGAGCCTTGCCACCCCTTTGACATCCAAAGTAATGGTTAATGCTTTCCTCTGCAGTTCACTGGTCTCGAGAACTTCCCAACACTCTCTTAGAACTGAAACATTGCAACACCGAGAACGGATTTATCTTCCATTAAAGTACGCCATCATGGAATTTAAGTACAGAGATTCCGAAGAAATATTTGTATTAGTCAAAGTTAAGAAATTTAATTAATATTAATGTATATTGATCTTGACTTATTATTATTATTTTGCCACACCCTGCAGTGCTGACAGGTTACTCCTGGCTCAGCACTCAGGAATCAGGGACCATCCGCAGTGCTGGGGATTGAACTCTGGTCAACTGCCTGCAAAATAAGCCCCCTCCCTCCGTATTATTTCTTGGGCCTGTTGATCTTTTAATTTCCTTCCCTATGGAATTATTTATAGGGAGGAGGTATTGTATAAGTAATGGACATACCTAAGGGGAATGTAGTTCTGATCAAACAGACAGAAAAATGTTACTTTGGGAAAATTCTCATTAGTCAAAGCCTGTGCTCAGTGGAACCTCTGGGAGTTTTTAGTCTGTATCATGCGATAGGAACCAAGGCCATTGAGTGTTAGCTAGAAGAAGATATTTCAGATTGACTACATGGAAGAAGAAATGAACCAAACAAATTCACCTGCAGAAAATGCCTTTTCACGGTGGTTGCTGGCTGATGAAAGGGCTTAAGACAGATAAATAGGGACCAGAGTTGTAGTACTGCAGGTAGGACATTCATTAACTTGCAAGTGGTGACTGGGGTACTATCTCTCATATCCCATCTGGTCCCCCAGGACCTTAAATAGTGATTCCTGAGTACAGGCATCACTGGGTGTAGCCTGACAAACAAAAGAAGAAAAACAAAGCAAACAAACAAAAAAGCCAACCAAACAAACAAAAGCAGCCAGTTAGCATAGCCAAGCGCGGCAAGCTCTGCTTTGTGGAGGATGAGGCTTACCTGCTTCAGTAAAGCAAGGGTGTCCCTTAGAGATCACATGACTTCAGGGCACAGCTGGCAATGTTAATGAGAGAAACTGGTCCTGTTGTAAAAAGACAAAACAAAAAGAAAACGAAAATTGAATAGGGAGATGACCACAACTTTAGCTCAGACAGCCGCATCTAAGGGAGATTGTCAGCATCACCAGGTGGATAGCGTAGGACAGTCGCTATGGCTCAGTTCATTGTGAGCAGGTAGAAATGCTGGCTACAAAGGCCAGCATTTATGGCCTTTCTTCAGAACCTGGGTTTTTATCTGAAATACTTCGACTTTTAAATATTTACTGTGAATTTAAGTTGAGAGCAGTGCAGAGATTTTTTTGCAAACCCAGACCTGCCTTTCAACTAGATTTGGTTTATAGATAGACTTCTTCACATTTTTTGGGGGACTAACTAAGTGGAGGAATGTTTGTAAGGTTGGGGGGGAAATGTTAATGCCTCTTCATATGTGGATTAATAAAAGGACCGAACTGAAGGGGACAGTTAGAGCTATGTTGCTAGGAACTTCAAATGTGATTCCGTAGTCTGCTTATATCATGGATTTGTGCTCTGGGCAAATTACCAGTTCTGTGACTAGCTTCTACTTTAGTAGAATGAGAAACATTATGTTACAATTTTTAGAATTCTATAATTCTGTGAGAATTCATATGAGAGATTATCTGTGTACTGTGCTAACATAGATAACTTTGATAGTGCCTGATATCTAGTAACTGCTCAATAATCATTGACTATTTTATATATACTAATATGATATTCAGAGGATTTACCTCTCTTAGTGTGCTTGAAGAAAATAATCCCGGTGAATGGGAAAGACATATTTTGTGTTGAACATTTAATAGACTAGAGTTTGGAGTCTGCAAATCAGGATTTAAATCCTGATTCTACTCGAAGTGTAGCCAGAGAAATCATTTTATAAACATTAGATGCCCTCATCGATAAAGTAAGAATAATAGCCTGTGTCTTAAATTTTAATGATTCAGTGAGATAATATAAAGTCAATATGATACTTGCTGTTAAAATTATATTTTGTTCTTTCAGTGTTTTATATTGCAAACTTTTTTTTTAGCAGTTTATGTCTTTATATGTTTTGGGAGTCACATATATTTATATATATATATATATATATATTTTTTAACTTCATGAACTATATTGGGACTCTTGTTCTTTACCACAGAGAGTTTTCACTCCATGAGACATTTGGCAGTGTGAGACATACTAAGTTTTCACAATTGAAGGTTCACATTTAGTGGGTAGGGTTCAGAGATATTGCTAAATGTTTTATTTGGCATATAACAATTTTCTACTGAAAATAATTTTGTATAGGAAGAATATTTAGACCTAAATGCTACTACTCATTCTGAATTTGAGGAAACCTGAATTACAATGATATAATTATAAAGCCTTTGCCCAGCAGCTACAGAAGAAATATTCATTTTTCAAAACACCCTCGTACTCAAATGGAAATTGTTGTGAGTGGTTAGACTCAGCCCTCACCAGTGGAGCAATGGGGTTTCCAGGTGTCTACTGTGAAGTGAGGTGGAGAGAGGAGGACACCTCCAGAGGGAAGGTGTTCTCTATCCGCTTCCTCCGTCACCCAATGAAGTGCCTGGGAAATCTAGGACTGATGAGTCTGTGATGAGCCCCTGCACGGCGTGGACTTCCCATCTGTCCGCCCCAGAAGGCAGCCTTTAAGCTGTGCTGAGTCCCCTAGTTCTGCCTGGCCTGGGAGATGATTCTCCTCCCTGTTTCTTAGGGAGCCAAGGAATCAGGTTGGAGCTATTCCTCATTGCTCTGTGCAGGAATGGAAAAATCTTAACCAGCCTTTTCAGGTTCATAGTCTTTTGCTTACAGAGAAGAATTTCGAGTGGAGACGCCCAGTGAAGTAAATCAGATTTATTGGGGGAACAAAAGGAGGGAAGAAGAGAGGTAGAATTAGATACAGACTCGAGAGAACATGGGTTTCTCCAGAAGCAGAAAGCAAAATCTGTCTCCAGCAGTGATGTGCGGGCCATGTCCCAGGGTGGGAAATGGGCGTTAATGCATGAATGCCCACAACTCAAGAGGGGAGATGCCGAGGCACGTGGGCACCTCTTCCTCTGCCAACTTAGTTTTATACAGTTTTCCAAAACTGCCCCCTTTTCCTCCCCCCACTCTACCCACCAAGCTATTTCTAAGGTGACTGCCAATGGGAGAGCTTAGAGCTGTTGGTGGCTGTCTGTCTGTCTGTCTGTCTGTCTGTCTCTTTCTTTCTTTCTTTCTTTCCTTCCTTCTTTCTTTCTTCCTTTCTTTCTTTCTTTCTTTCTTTCTTTTTTTTCTTTCTTTCTTTCTTTCTTTCTTTCTTCTTTCTTTCTTTTCTTTTCTTTCTTTCTTTCTTTCTTTCTTTCTTTCTTTCTTTCTTTCTTTCTTTCTTTCTTTTGTTCTTTTCGTTCTTTCGTTCTTTTTTTGTTTTTGCAGTCTTTGTTTTTTAAATATTTTACATGTTGCTAGATAAATCAGATGAAGTTGTTATAAAACTAGAGAATGTAAACATGTAAAGTCTTTTACAGAGTGATGAGAACTAAGGACAGTGGAAACAAAAAATTGTCTGAATTGTTAACTGATCTAAAAGACAGTATCATTGCATTCTTGGAACCACCTGCAACCCAACTTGCAGGATAAATAAAGGATATGTAATTCCTTTACTTAGAGATGACTCTTTCTCTTCCATTTCTCTCATATTTCCTATTTTATTTAAAAAATTAAAACAATTATGGGGCGGAGCGATAGCTCAGCGGGTAGGCGTTGCCTAGCACGCAGCCGGCCTGTGCTGGCCTGGGTTCGATCCCGGCATTCCATATGGTCCCCCGAGCACCGCCAGGAGTGATTCCTGAGTGCGAGACAGGAGTAACCCCTGAGCATTCTGGGTGTGACCCCAAAAAAATTAAAACAATTATTAAAGCCTTATGATTTGCAATTATTCTGTTGAATCTTATTTTTTTTTTGGGTAATCTCTGCATGGCCTTTGTTCCAGAGAAGGAACCCTCTCTTCTTTCAGGGGTACCAGTTACCTCGTGCACCAGGCTTGGAATTCTGCATCTCAGTGATTCTCCAGGCTCCTGAGACGGATCTCTGGTGTTAATAAGGCCTCCATACCTTGCTGCTGGTTTAGGTTGCAAGCTCTGTTTTTCCTGAGGTACATTGCCAGGGCTTCATCTACCCGTCGCCCCATATGCCTTAACACAGAAATTGGAATCTGAAGAATTGCATGCAGTAAAAGACTTACTATAAGTGTGTAGATTACTATTTCCTTCTGAATACAGAAGTATTTAAGCATGTGACTAGAAAAAGACTTCAAAAAACAAATGAGGAAAGTTCTCCCCCCCAATTTTTCTATTTGTTGCTCTAGAAAGTCATTAGAAATACAATTGTGCTAAATACTTCAGGTTTTAGGTTATGATTCTATTGTTCTAGAGTTGATTAAAAAATAATACATGTCTTTTATCTTCTTAAAGATTTTTTTCCAAATTCCATTAATTCTGAGTGTCAGAGGAGGGCAGGCATTCAGAGGGTGAGATATAGTAGCAGACGCACTGCTTGTGTGGGTAAGAGGCACCAGCCGGTGGGCTGGTGTGTTGGCCTGGTATCAGAGGAAGAAGAATCTGTATGTGGGTACTCACTTGTGGAGTTTCTACAAAAATCGGTGAAAAGGAATATCAGAAGATCAGCTTTAATAGTTTTGAGTTCAGGTGTGACAGGGAGATAATAAAGAAGAAAATGAGGGCTGGAGCTATATACAGCAGGGAGGGCATGTGCCTTGCACGGGCCAACCCGGGTTCAATCACTAGCATCCCTTATGGTCCCTCGAGCACCACTAGGAGTAATTCCTGAGTGCAGAGCCAGGAGTATCCCCTGAACATCACCAGGTGTGATCCAAAAGCAAAAAAGGAAAAAAAAAAGAAAATGTTCCAAATGTTCCAGATTTTGCAATCTGATGCAAAAATCAGCCTGAAGGTGCTATCACAGACAATGTTGCCATCATACTCAAATAAATATATAGTAGCGTTAAACTCATTGGATAAAATTGAAAACCATGAATCCATAGTGATGCAATAAATAGATGAATAAAATTAAAGTTTGATGAGAGATGGAATATTTATAAAGTCAAAAATAACCTCTCTGCTAAAGAAATATTAATTACAAAGGGAAAAACAGTCATTTACAGTGGAAAAGCCTGGAAGGTGGCACTGTAATCAAATGATCATAATCAACGTCAATAAAAGGAAATCAGCATTTCACTCCATCTCATGCATGCTGTGGTTTCTGGCTTCCTAGAGGAGCCTTAGCTCATCTTGGAATTCAGCGCCCTTGCCTGGTCTTTGTGTACATGGAGTGAGGCTAATGGTGTCATTGGGAATCCTATTACCAAAATGAGGGAATGTGACTTTTGATGCTTAGTCCAAGAAGGCATTGCATGCTCTGGAGAAAGCCAGATGCCATTTGTGAGGACTCTCCTCCCTGAATTTCCATGCCTCCCACTGCACCTGGAATATGCATCCCCTTGGCTCGTTCTAGGCCTAGACCTATGAACACCTTTGTACTATTTGGACTTTCTTTTTTCTTACTCTTCTCTTGAAGATTGAAATGATCTTTTGTAGTCCTTTCAGAGACTATTTATAGGCACTCTAAGCATACCTTCTGACAAATACTCATCTCCGTCAACAAACAGTAGTTTTTTCTAGTTTTTTTTAATTTTATAACATTTAATAAAAATTTTATATAAAATTCAACAAACAATGATATATTTGCTATGTAATATGAAATTCTGGAACTTATCTGTAGATATATGAATAGATTTTCTTAGGAAATACATGTTCTGTTTTCAAAATCTCTAATAAGGTTGCTACTGCTTGAAAATACAGTGTATCCCACAATTTTTTTGGAATTGTGGAAAGGCAAATGAGAAGGGTAGAAATGATTTTTTCATATAATGGATTGTGCTTTTTTCTATAATGGTTTGTCCATTTACAAGGCTTAATATCTTAGAAGCATCACAACTACAAGACTTTTCATATCTATAAGACTTTTGTACTTTTCATGTTCTCAAATCAACTTTGCTTCTGGTCCTATGCTTCCATTATAAATTTGGTTCTCCCAATTTTTTTTTCCCACCAGTGGAATACTTAGGGACAGCAAAGGTAATAAAATTAATCAAAGAGATAAGTGAACTTTTTTCCCCCAAATGCTAATACTGAAGGATCTAAGGACTATGTATATGTTAGCTCCTCTTGGAGAATTTTAATATGAAATTTGTTTTCAAGTTTAAAAAATAATCTTGACAGAAGGAGAACTGTCCTTGAATCCTGTTCTGCATGACATCATAAGATATAATACCTTCTTCACACAAATTTTAAATAAGAAACGTTTGGCATTGTTAAAAATTGTCCTTGACAGATTGTGCTTTGCAGCTTGGAAAGGCAGTAGCTAGACTTGAGGCGAAATGCTTTTTGTCTCCAGCTAGGGTACTTGCCTTTACCCACAGGATTTGTACAAAGCTAAAAGGTTTTTGTGTTGAAAAGCTGCAACAGTAAACCAAAGAGAAGTTCTAACAATTGTCAGTCCTTTAGAAGCGTCATTTTAAAATGATGCTTCCCTTGCGTGTTTATATACAGGAACTGGTTCTTGGTCCTGGGGAGTCTCTCTGCCCTTGTGGTGGTGGGATATTCAGCCGTGGTTTGGACGCTTCTGGAGAGCATTGCTGTGAAACAGTCTACTTCAGTTTTAGTTGCTGCTTTGTAAATGTGTTTTCATCTAGGCTTTGAGGGGGTTGGTTTGGTATTTTAGATGTGCTTCAGTATCTTGTGACTTCCTATGGGCACTTACGAAGCTAATATATTACTGTGGCGCATTTCTATATGATCTCAGTGACTTTTTTGCTCTTAATATTCACCTGGTCCATGTGAGGTCCCTTGAAGCCACGTGTTAATAAGTCGTGATGAAAACCCATTTCCCTTGGGGAATTTTATTTTTAGGTTGCTCATGATACATCTTAAAATGCTTGTTGAGAAACTAAGATCCCAGTCTTGATCCACGGTCGGAAGTGTATCCCAGAAAGCACTAAAGGGGGCATGTTTGAAAATCCATCCCGGCTGGTCCCTTTTAGAAACAGTGGAGCTAGTTCTCCGTGTGACTGCCCTTTGTGGAAACAAGGCATCTGGGCCCGCCGAATTCTCGCCACTGTTTCTAATTGTGTCGGCTGTTAACCTCCAAACTTCGAGGAAGGAAAGAGTATCTTTTGGACACCAGCCTCAGAAGAAGACATGCTCGTCTGCTAATCGTGCATTTCTCCTGCAGGGCACGGCAGTCCCAGATGGAGAGGAGGGTCCTCTGAACGCACCCTCAGGACTTCCCCTGTGACCCTGGGCAGGGCCTTGGCGGGGCTGCCCCGATCCCCCCGCGGTGCGCCTGTGTTTGAACACGTCTTTGTTCTCCAAGGCACTCCGCATCCCGTGACGGTGGCAGACAAGTGTGGACGCGTCTCCCTCTTTCTCCATCTGCTCACTTTGTTTCTGGCGCCTTGGCCCGAGGTGTGCGGGAGTAACTTTGCTGAGGTCCTGGTGGCGTTGGCGGCGGGAGCAGGGAGTGACGTGGGAAGTGAAGAGAGTGAGAGATCCGGACTGAGCTGCAGGCGACAGGGGGAGGACCCGCGGACAGGGGTGCGGGGGCGGAGGAACGTGGGGGAGTGGGAGGACGTCGGGGGGACATCTTGGGGACTGGCCGGGAGCCCCAGGCCCGCAGTGCTCCCCCACCCCGGGCTGGGGCTCTGACCCGCGACACCCCGACGTGTCGCCGCGCTGCCGCTGGGAGCCGCCGGCGGCGTGGTCACGCCTTAGTCACCGCTGTCCGCTTTTCTCTCCGCAGGGTCGCGATGAGCCCGGAGGCGGCGTGGCGCGAGAGCCGTCCCCGCCGCGGCCCCCCGGCGCACCGTCTAGATCCCGAGCGAGGCCCGCGGGGCCCGGCCCAGCCCAGCGCCGCCGCCTCCCGCCGCAGGACGCGCCGCGCGCCCCGGCCATGCAGTAGCGGCTCCGGCCCGGCGCGCGGACATGGCCGGCCCGCGGCGCGCGCGGCTGCAGCTGCGGCTGCTCCTGCTCCTGCTGCTGCTGCTGCCCAGCCGAGCGGGCGCCGCCGACCCGCGCTCCCTGCTCCAGCGGTGGGTGCACATTCCCCCGGGGCTGGGGCTGGGGTGCGTGCGGGCGGGCTTTGGCTGGAGGTCGCGAGTCGGGTGCCCCCGCTCCGGAGTCCCCGCGAGCCAGGGAGAGGTGCTGAAAAGCCGGGGGCTGCAACGATTTGCAATCCGGGCAGAGGAACTTCTTGGAAAGTGCCGGGAACCGGTTTGGGCTGCTAGGGGAGTAGCCAAGCCCACCCAGCGGGGTCTGTCGCCCGAGCCCCCCACGGCGTCCAGGACTCCAGCTACAAGTTGTGGATTTTCTATACCGATCGTTCCCGTCTGCGGGAGAGATTGATCTCCGCAAGGATCGAGCGTGCCTTCCTGTTTAGCACAGCTCTGCCGGGGAAGGTGGTGGGGAGAAGCTGGTCGTGGACACTTAGGGGACATTGCGCACCCCGCTGCCTTCCCTTGACCCGGTTCACGCGTGCAGGGGACGTTCGCGGCGCACGTTGCGGGCGTTTCCACCCGCGTGCACTTAACAGGATTCAGGGTGCTGGCTGCTCCTGGGCGCCTGTGGCTGGCTAGTGAGACTGGGTACCCATGAAAGAGTTCAAAAGAAAAACAAAAAGATTGAGTAATAGGTGAGCTATTTCTGTCTATATAAAACTGTCAAGTCCGCAAGAACTTCTTTCAGGGTGTCCTCAACTATTAACTGTGCCCGATTAGCTAGAAATAAATACATAGGATGACGAGATTTTCTGGAGTCACTTTTAACGCAGCCTGGCTGCTTGCTTTCATTATCTTTTAATAGTTGGGTTTCTATTGGTCTGGGGTGATTGAAAAAATGCAGCTGAGTTTGTTCAAGAACATCTTGTAACCAACACAAGTTTTAGAATTGACATTGAAATGGTCTTTTTGTTGTTGTTCAGGTTCAAAGAAACTACAAGACCTTTTTCCAATGATTGTCTTGGTACCACCAGGGCAGTCGTCCCTATTGATTCATCAGACTTTGCGTTGGATATTCGCATGCCCGGAGTCACACCGAAAGAGGTGAGCAGATTCACCGTTCACGGTTGCCTTATTTTGTGTACATTGTGAGTAAAGCGAGGAAATGCAGTTCTGGCAGTGGGCATTTCTTTAAAAGGAGGTGTTTGCTTGCGAGACTCCTCAGGGCAAGACAAGGTAAACGTTACAAAGGAGAGTGCGGCGTTTCAGGGCACATCTTCCAGTGGCATATCTTAAAACTATTTCACTTCCTATTTACGATTCAACTGCAGATCTGAAATTTTGAATTTTGGAATTCTGGAAGGCATACTAGCCCCAGGTGCACATGTGTATGAAGCAGAGAAGGCACGTGTGTGTATGAAGTAGAGAAGGCTGTTCCCACAAAGGGGCGCGATCTAGACAATGACTATCAGGGTGGCCGGGCTCAGGCACTATTGGGCCACATGTTGGGAAACAAAAGCATGTTTATGGCCAGGAATTTGTAAAAGAATCCCCCTTGACTTCAGGATTAAGAAAATTGTCTTACAGGTGGTTGGTTGTGAGCTTTCTTTTGCCCAGTTTGGTTGCTGTCAGAGAGACACTGACAGA